>JACXGI010005570.1:0-12359 GCA_016801175.1 Esox masquinongy | reverse complement strand
CAGGTTTTTTTAGTGCAATATCTCACATCAATACGTTCACACAGGCAGACTAGATAAACTCCTTATCGGTTCAGTGGTCTTTTCTACAGCTTCACAGCACATTTCCTATTGTCCCTCTTCATGCTCTCCCATTGGTGCATTTAAAAAGTTCCACACCGTGCACTCGAACATTGTGATTGGTCTCTTGGCTGTCGTTGCCATGGTAACAGGCCCGGCGTGGCATCGTGGCGCTTGCTCTCGGCCCGTCAGCCGGAGAGGCTCTGGTCGCTCCACCGGGCCTGTGCTAGTCAATCCATCTCCAGGTCCATGAGTTTGTTGCGTGACCTTGGGGTGTGCGTGGTGTTACGGCAACAGCAGTGGGCACAGACCAGGCCCAGGAGGAGAGAGAAGAGGCCCACGGACACGGAGGCCACCGCACCATACAGCAGAGGCAGCTTTAGAGAGTCCCACACTGGGCAGAGAGAGAGACAGAAAAGAGACTGTTAGCTACAGTCCAGGAGCACCCCCACCACCCCACCTCGCGCGCCCACCTCCCCTCGCTACTCACTCGCGAAGCGTACGGCAAGGAACAACCTGGCCGACGTGAGCTCCGCCCCCTGGGTCCAGACGCCCGTGGAGGCGGAGACGTACCAGGGCGTGGCCCGGCAGTGGTACTCGCCGCTGTCGCTGTCCTGTGTGGCGTGGATGTTCAGGGCGTAGGTGTGGGCGTCGGAGCGCTCCAGGGAAACGTCGCTGCTCCCATTCCTCGTCTGTTTCCGGATCAGGCCGAAGCGGTCCACGCTGGCCAGCAGGGTGCACTCGTCTCCCCCTCTCAGCGGGGTCTGGTACCAACGCACCTCATAGGCCAGGTCCTCTGAGGGGGGGGGGGGGGGGGGCATACACAGGGATTCAGGTTAACTGGGTTCCTGTGACACGGCGAAATGGAGCCAGGTACTTCACAAAAAGTTTTAAAAAGATTAGTTTTAAAAGATTTCATTTTTCAATGTCACAACGACTGGTTTAGTCCATTGGTTGATCTGGGATAAGAATGAATGGATCTGAATGAGCATTTCATCCCTAGAAGGCAATACTGCACAATAAAACTGTTCAATATGTAACCATTTGTCGCTGGATTCATGTATTCATATCTTTGCATCTCTGATAAGGGCTCTGAGCTGGAGAAAAGAAGCATTAACTGGTCATTAATGTGTCTGCAAAAAGGCTATCATTACTGTCCCACCCACACACAGATTACACATCAATACTGTGTCTGTGTGTGTGTGTGTGTGTGTGTGTATTTATGTGTGTGTGTGTGTGTGTGTCTAACAGCCGCTGCAAGAGTAAAGCTACTTGCATGACATCAGGAATGAAGAGACAGAAGGAACAAGAGAACAAAGAAATTATAAATAATAAAAAAGACTAGAAGAAAACTATAGTCTAAGACTATAAGAAAGTGTGCAAAGAGTGAGCAACACAAAATCTGAAATGGAAAATTAAGAAAGGGAGATAGATACACTGCAGAGGATGGATAGAGGGAGAAAGAAAAAAAAAATAGAAGAACAATGAGAGAGAGAAAGCAAACGGGAGAGTGAGGGCAGGCCAGTGACCCAGAATGTGGTATGAAATCTCTAGTCACATTTGATATCCTGTCCAGAGTCTAATTACTGGACACCTTAACCATGCATACAGAGTTCTCCAGCCAGTATTGTCTCCATTTGGATAGGCATGGATTGAATCATCCACTTGAAATTCAACTAAGTATCTAATGACATGTAAATGTATGATGTGGAAGTTAGGATTTACCCTGATGTTGGCTAATATTCTAAAAGTTGGCATTGGTTGGTTTGAATTATATAGAGCTGTCAAGACTTTGCCTAGTAAATATATGATCTTGGGGAAACCCCGCTGTCAATTTAAAATCAAATGTGAAAATTTGTTTCGCTGAACTCCAGGACACTCCCAGTTACATAAGCCATCTGAACAGGTGCTCCTCCTCAACGCCGTGCAAAACAAAGCAGTTCAGAGTTTCAAATAATATGCCGTCGCTATCCGCTGGACAGCTCTGTACAACTCCCACACCTCCTAGTGTTGAGCTGGAAGATTTCTAGCAACTCAAGCAGAAACGCTGCTAGACAGGGCACATTAGTAGAGTATGTACTCACTCTAGCGCTCGCTTTCTTTCAGGTCCATTTTAATGACTGCTTAATGTTAAGTACAAGGCCTACTTTGTGAAGAAGATTCATATTGCAGTGATGATGATTAATAAGATGGGAAAAGGGTGGAAGTGATCTCTATAGTGGATATAAAAAGTCTACACATCCCTGTTAAAATGCCAGGTTCTTGTGATGTAAAAGAATGAGACAAAGATAAATCATGTCAGAACTTTTTCCACCTTTAATGTGACCTATAATGTGAACAATTCAATTGAAAAACAAAAATCTTTGAGGGGGAAAAAAAAAAAAAAAACTTTAAGTGTACACACCCTTAAACTAATACTTTGTTGAAGCACCTTTTGATTTCATTACAGCACTCAGTCTTTTTGGGTAGGAGTCTATTAGCATTAGTATTTGGAACTGTTCATAATTCCCTCCACCCTGACTAAGGCCCCGGTTGCAGCTGAAGAAAAACAGCCCCAAAGCATGATGCAGTCACCACCATGCTTCACTGTGGGTATGGTGTTCTTTGGGTGATGTGCACCACGTGTTGTTTTTGCGCCAAACATACCTTTCGGAATTATGGCCAAAAAGTTCAACATTGGTTTCATCAGACCACACATTTTCCCACATGCTTTTGGGGGACTTGATGTTTGTTTTTGCAAACTTCAGCCAGGCTTGGATATTTTTCTTTGTAAGAAAAGGCTTCCATCTTGCCACCCTACACCATAGCCCATTGATATGAAGAATACGGGAGATTGTTATCACACAGCCAGTACTTGCCAGAAATTCCTGTAGTTCCTTTAATGTTGCTGTAGGCCTCTTGGAAGCCTCCCTGACCAGTTTCCTTCTCATCTTTTCATAAATTTTGGAGGGACATCCAGTTCTTGGTAATTGACTGGTAATGTCTCTGTTGTGCCATATTTTCTCCACTTGATGATGACTCTCTTCACTGTGTTCCATGGTATATCTAATACTTTGGAAATTCTTTTGTACCCTTCTCCTGACTGATATCTTTCAACAATGAGATCCCTCTGATGCTTTGGAAGCTCTCTGCGAACCATGGCTTTTGCTCTGAGATGTCAGGAAAATGTCAGGAAAATCCTACTAGAACAGCTGAACTTTATTTGTGATTAATCAGAGTCACTTTAAATGATGGCAGGTGTGTAATGACTTCTATTTAACATGAGTTTGAATGTGATTGGTTAATTCTGAACACAGCCACATCCACAGTTATAAGAGGGTGTGCACACTTATGCAACCAGGTTATTGTAAGGTTTTTATTTTTCATTTTTCGCCCTTGAAGATTTCAGTTTGTTTTTCAATTGAATTGTTCACATTATAGGTCACATTAAAAGTGGAAAAAGTTCTGACATGATTTCTTTATCTCATTCTTTTACATCACAAAAACCTGGCATTTTCACAGGGGTGTGTAGACTTTTTATATCCACTGTATATTTATAGAGATGGAGCAGAGTGCACACTAGTGTGAATATGACCTCGGTGTTCGGAGAGGAGAGGTGACAGGATGAGATACAGGCCTAAGCGTAAAGGGCCCCGGGACAAATGGTCCAATCAGGCCGATTCCTCCAAACCTAATTGAGCGCTGGTCAGTGGATGTTAGTTTTAAAAGGGATAGTTTGGTGCTGTGAGTCTGAAACAATAGTTCAGTGGCTGGCCTGTCAGTCTTAACAGTTCGGTAGATCCCCTTTAAAGCTTAAATTAAAGGTGTTTCTAAAAAGTTTTAAATTCAATAATCATCTTTTTGCCTTCTGCTTTGACCTTTAATAAAATTTTAGCACAAAGGACAGATCAAAAACATGCATTTCACATTGAAAAAAAACAATCAAAAGAGGATTTAGGATCCTCTTTTACGTCAGATAACCTGAAGTAACAGACCAAAGTTTGACTTCCTTAATGTCGCTATGGCCACAGAACAAGCTGTTCCTTTGAGCAATGTTTTGACATGCAAAGTGCCCCTATATCAAGCTTTGCAGATAACACACACACAAACAGACGCACGCACAGACACTAACCTTATGGCGATGCAAAAATAACATATTTAACCCTAACCTCTATACTTTACCTAAAGTTAACCTTGGCCTAAAGCTTAACCCTAATTGGATGTTTCATCCAAAACCTAACCCCTAAGCTAGAAGATCGAGTTTTCCTAGTGGGGACTTCCCCATATTGGTCATTTTTTCCCGTTTTACTTACGTTTTGTGAACGTTTAGTACACAGAAGGTAAGTAAAACATATTCACTCTCTCACATACAAACACAAACTGCCACAGAGGTCACAGTGTGCTGTAATTCCTCTCATATGCTGCTTGTTGAACCACACACACGTAGCAACAATAACCAAGACTGCAAAATAACATCAACGGGTAGTTCACATTAACGAGCTTGATCCCACCACAGAACAACAGGACGCTCAGGAGCCCTCCCACACACAGACTCCCACTGCCCCCTTTTTCTCCTCTTTATCCTCCTCTTCCTCCTCCTCTCCTCATCAACACTGGGAACCACTGAGGAGAACTAAAACTAGCATGGCTGCAACTCCAAATGAACCAAATAAAATAAACGGCGTTGTTTCATTACATTTAGTGATCCCCGGAGGGGGGAGTTAGTTAGTTTTGCCAGCAGCAGCCAAAGATAAAGACGAACGGCGTTCGAGATCCTCTGCAGGCGTCAGGATACACAGACCTCGACAGGGATTGAGCCGCCGGAGTCTGATGAAACAGTCGATTACATGCGGGCCATAAAACGCTGCTACAACACACCGCACAGGAATACTAACCACCAGTGACCAGCTTGTAGAATCACAATGAGCAGTACAGACATTCCAATCCCAAGCAATGGGCCATGACCGGCGGCGCTGCCATTTTGAGCGCCTCGTTTGGAGTGGATGCTAATAAGTCCCAGCATCGTTTCAATTCCAGCCGGTCTGCGTGTTCGCGTAGGACCGTGGAGAAACCGAGATCTTCGAGTTCAAGGCGGACCGAAGAGGAAAAGTTCACCGTCACACGGGTGCCTTTTGAAAGCACAATCCATGTCTGTTCCAACCATTTTATGTCTATACTCGAGCTCTCAATCCTTTCCTAGCCTTTATTACCAGAAGGAATTAATGGCCTGAGTGGGAGTCTCTCTCTCCCCACTTCCCATGATTTAGCCTGTTCTCTCAATACCACTCCTTCCTATCCTCCTTGTGGGAGTAATGGACCATGGGAGAGCCATTAATTACCGGCCGGAGAGGAGAGTAGGGGTAGCAGGATAATGCCATTCTGTGGGACAGGCTAGAAAGGCGAGGAGAGATATAGGCCTGTGATATCCCACTAACACTGGAACCATATCAGACAGCAAGAAGTACTGAAGGGAACGTTGTCTTATCTTGAAGGGATGGTTCAAGCCTGGTTTGGCAGACATTTTCATGTTTCTTCAGTGGAAAGTTGGTCCAAATCTATCTTCCGCTCTTTTCCAAAACAAACAAATGTTCCAATGTTTTCTTGATCTTAATGTCACTTTCTGTTGTTACTGTATGTTTTGCTTTCATGGAAACGACAAGTACAAAGATTTCCATTAGGAAACAGACGTTCATTATTCTGGATCCAGAGATGATGGAGTCAGAGAAACATCTGTTGCTGGTTTGACTGCTGCCTGCCACTCCAAACCAACACAGATCTGCTCTTTGAGTACATTTTCATTAGTCATTTAGCAGACACTCTTATACAAACTGACTTACAGTAATAAGTGCATAAAGACTTGCCCCCATCGGAATCGAATCCGCAACCCAGCCGTCGCAAGGGCAACGTTTTACCAGCTGGGACCAAGATCCTTGATGACAACATCTTTGCATCCCAACGCTCTCACACATGACACTCTGACGCTGCTGAGCCTACGTGCACCGAAACGGCAGACGGCAACATGTATTTTGCTGTCTCAACAGAAGCAGTTCACAGTGATAACATTCGAACCGAGACATGAGCAGTCTTCCTGTCTCACATCCCACTGGCAGTACTCTCACGCGTGTACAAGGAATGGAATCTGTTGGTGAGGCAACAGCGTGACGTCAGGCCTTATGGGTACACAAGGCTCATTCCTGAGCTGGGTTGTGTCCTGCTTGGGCTTGTTCCTCTGGCGCGGTAGGTAGGTGACAGCGTCCACACCAAACAGACAGTCACCTCAGGTACAATCCAGTCACACCCTGACATCTCAGCTCCAGAGAAATTATTCACTTTCAGCTTATATTGTTAGTAGATTTACGGCACTTTACATATCCCACATCGACAGCATTAGCATGGGGCGTGATTACGCTCTAGCCCTGTAATACAGGAAGGGATATTGTGTGTGAGCGCGCATGTGTGCTAAGACCAATAACTGGTGAGTAACATGGTCTGGTACATGAGTAAAGGGCAGCACACAATTTTATTTGTACACATGACCCTGTAGACGATATGGGTTGGGCAGTACACCATAAGGCGCAGCTAAACCGAAAACCTCCGGCCACACCCTCGAGGACACACGATGTATCAGTACCAAAAGGATTCCTTGTAACAGTTTGCACACTGAGTCATTAAAGCGATTGTGTGACAATACGACAAAACTGCCAACACCTTCCGGGCCAGGCTGGTTCACAAGGCGTGCAAGCTTTTGTTCCCGCCTAGCTCTAGTTAATTAACATCTGATTCCACTAATCCGAGGGCTTGGGGATCAGCTCAACTGACACACATGTAACACGACCACACGGAGGCTTGTATTCATACATCTCAGATCTTGATCAAATGCGGTGGTCATTTTCTTGGGGAATTGCATCGGTTTATAGAGTTCTGAAAGGCTGCTGTGGAATGATGTTTTATGAACTAGTCACCTCAAGACATATTGGCACCCTCCAAAAGGACACGTGAAAAAAGTTGTGTAAAACAAACACAGGTAATGTGCTTAAGTGTACATTATTTGTGGAATGTATTCCACATTAGTGATTCAAGGGACTCAACCAAAGTCACACATTTAGCAGAGAAACATTTAGTAGACTGAAAAACTAATTAAGGCTAAAATAGCTGATGAAATTAACACTGCCATTGTACTCCACCCTTGCAAGGATAACGGCATGGAGCCATTATAATTAACACAACGGAAAGGGATTTTCGACCATTCTACCATAATGAATCGTTCCGATCCTTGCGGGTCCTTTAGTCTGTTTTACTGACTGTCCCCTCTTCAGTTGAAACATGTTTTCAATGAGATTCAAGAAAGTTGTGAATGTTGTGGTCAGGTAATTTCTTTGTCGGTCTGACATCTTGCTGGAAGATCCCCAATGTCCAAGTTTCCTCCTGGCAGGCATTTGTATTGGGGAAATATGTCCTGGTTCTAGGTACAGCTCATGATGCGATTGACCTGAACCTGGGCCCCAGGATCAGTGTACGCAAAACATCAAAGGTCCACCACCAAATATTTTTTGCATGAGATATTCCCCATTTGAACATGCTCGACTGTCCGCTATCAGTGTGTATTGACGTGTGATCTTCTCATACTCGAATTAGACAGTACTACCGTAAACCACCCTGGAGTAGATATTACGATTCCGTCTTGTTCTAGTCTTGCTTGGTAAATGGAGAAGATTGTTTAAATTCTGTCTTGTAAATGTTTGAGGCAGGATTCTACACAGAGCCCCTTTACGATAGACAGAATAACAAAAGTAGACTTTTAATGTTGATTTCAATTTGACTGATTTCATTTCTAAGAATTCTGTATGCTGCCAATAATGGCAGTAATAATCTTTTTTATATACATAGTGTATTTCATTTAGCATAAAATATCCGCTCATTACCGGTGTAATTTATTTAAAACTTTGGAGGTAATAACGTGTTCAGAGAAATTCCTTTCACCCACCCCCCTCTTGCACAATCACATTCAGGCATCATCTTGCCCCGAACTGGGGGAGTGGGAAAGACGGTGTGAACAGATAAGAGAAATGTAGGAGAGGAGGTATGGAGGGTGGAGAGGGGGAGAGGGAAGAGGGAGGAAGAGGGAATGAAGAGATACTTACAGAGGTGATAAGAAACTAATTCACTTAGTCTGTTTGACAACACTGGAAAGATATGACATGAGTCATGGATACTGCTTTCACTTAAATAACTCAGTGTGTGTGTGTGTATAAATATCTGTTTATACCAGTCTTGGGAGAGGCCCCAGACACGCTCAGAGCACAATCCAACTTGGCGGTCTCCCAGGGATACAGGGTGGTGGTGTCAGAGTGGATGGCCACAGAGAATGAGGGGCCTGCAGGAAAGAACACACACACAGGTTATAGGTCAGAGGTTGCCGTGCTTATGTACCCATCATCATTTATAGACAGCTTAACATGGCCCTTAACACTAGCTTTCAGAAGAGCTCATCCAAACCGTTTCACAGCTCAGTGAGCCAGTCTGCGTGCGCACGCGTGTTTGTAAGTGAGTGCACGCGCACATTCCCGAACACAATGCTAACACCGACACGCAACCAGTTACACGGATCCTTGCAGCCTTCAACTGATTTGTCCAGGATAGATTTGCCACAGGGCGCTACTTTGAAGCTCCCACCCCACAGAGAGAAGAAGAGAGGAAGTGAGCATGGGTTTTCACGGTTAGCTAGACAGAAGGAGAAAGACAGCGGGAGAGAACAAGATGCAGACAGAGACAGGGAGAAAAGAGCAAGAGAGGAAGAGACCGGGAGGGAGAGCAAGGGGCCTACCCCCCGAGAGGCAGTAGTAGGGCTGTAAGGAACCATTCATTCCCCTGTACCATAACATCAAACACAGAAAACTAGGTCGACGCAGGGAGTGTGTGTGTGTGTGTGTGTGTGAGAGAGAGACGTGTGCGAGTTCACTGTCGGTATATGCACGTGTTAATATGAGTGTGTTTACTGTGAGCATGTGTGGTTGTATTTCTGTGTGTTATATGTGTATGTTCACTGTGTGTTAGCATTTCTGTGTATTATGTGTGCGTGTTTATTGTGTGTTTGTGTTTCTGCGTGTTAAGGCGTGTGTTTATAGTGACTGTGTGCGTGTAAAAAAACAGTGTTTGCCGGGTTAAGGCAGATAGTATGTTTTTATTGTGAGTATGCATGCTGGGGGAGCAGGTGTGTGTGTCAGTATGGGTGTGTTAGTAGAACAGTGTGAGTGTCTGTGCGCGTGCGTGCAGTATAGACAGAGAGAGCTGGACTCAGCAGCTGTTCCTGTGTAATTATAGTCCATCAACCTACCAGTCTCCTGGAAGTTGATCTGGACTTTGTTGGACTGGGCGCTGGCAGCTTTGGTCCAGGCCTGGCCTGGCTGTTTGGTCCAGGATGTGAGTTCACACCAGTAAAAACCTCGGTCCGACAGCTGCACGCCAGCTAGACGAAAGTTGAACTCAGCCGGGCCGGTCTTAGTCAGGACCAGACTGTCCCTGTTGGCCAGAACCCATCTTAGTTACAACACAATACCAAAATGGCAGCCACATGAATTTGCATGATTCAAACTACTCTAAGGCACCCCCCCCCCCAAAAAAAACCAGGTGTTTACCCACATATTTGTTTGATTGTTTGACTACTGCACCCCCCAAAAGAAGTGTATAAGGATATAATTAATATGACACTGTCATGCCTCATCTGTGTTGCCGACGCCTGCAGGGTATAAATGGCCATTCAACCGGTTTTGAAAAGAGGAACATTTCTGCTGTCGCCTTCTCTTTAATAAAGGGCGTCGATATATTTGACTGCAATAAAACATTGTGACCGTGCGCAGTGTGTGTGCCTACCTGCGTTTAGGGTCTATAACGTCGCCGTGCTGCAGGACAGAGTCGGGGCTGAGGGACATCACGGTTCTGGGGGCCACGTCCACCTTCTCCTGGGTCTGGACCAGCACAGAGTAGCCTGGGTCCTGCAGATTCTCCTGCGATACGGTGCAGCTCATCTCAAAGGTGGCTCCGCCCGCCGTCGCCTCGCGAACGCGCCTCGCCACCGCGGTCAGAGACGGACCTGGAGGGAGACGTCACTCGTTAGGGAACAGCTACGGGCTGCTTCCACGGGACAACCAGCCCGTGACCATACAGTAGAGCCCACGGGGGCTGAGTGGACAGACAGAAAACCTTCAGGCTGAATTTACTGATTGAACTATGACACTGGTATACTGACTGAGCTCTGCAACACACAAACGCACATGCAAACATAAAGATCCTTTCAACGAGCTGGTCTTGAGGCACAATTCACAAGTCTGTTCTGCTAACACACTGACACTTCAGGACCAAAACCTCCAATCAACCCTGAAAAAACCAAATTACAACACAGTCAAAACGAAATAACATTACCCATTGAAAAACACAAAGCAAAATGCAGTGTTATCCAGCTCTAAATCGGCAGTACACCATAAAATTATTTCACCACAGTTACTGATCAAAGGCTTAGAAAAACCTTGACAAAGTAAAGGCTCAGTGAGCGCAGCCTTGCAACTGAAAAGGGCAGACAGAGGAAAACCTGGCTTCCTGTATTGGAAACGGCTTTGTGAGCACTGCACTATGAAAGAACCAGAGGAAGAACTGCATATTCAAGAAATGCACAAAATACAAAACAATTAGAGAACATAGAGAATCTGTAATTAAAAGTTTCATCAGATAATAAGAAGCTGCCAATCCTATTAGGAGAGAACAAAGAGAGCTGTAGGTCGTCTGCACACTATAGTATAACAGCCTGACATAAAATTAGGTACAGGGAGTGACAGACTATATAAAAGCCTGCAAAGATGAGGGACAGATACATTATATAACAGCCTGACAAGATGAGAGAGACCCTACATAACAGCCTGACACGATGAAAGAGACACTACATAACAACCTGACACAAGATGAGACACACAATATAACAACCTGACAAGATGAGACACACAATATAACAACCTGACACAAGATGAGACACAATATATAACAACCTGACACAAGATGAGACACAATATATAACAACCTGACACAAGATGAGACACAATATATAACAACCTGACACAAGATGAGACACACAATATAACAACCTGACACAAGATGAGACACTATAACAGCCTGCCACAAGATAAGAGACAGAGAAACCCTATATAACAGCCTGACAAAAGATGTGAGAGAAAGAGACACTATATAACAGCCTGCCACAAGATAAGAGACAGAGAGACACTATATAACAGCCTGACACAAGATGAGACACACTATATAACAGCCTGACACAAGACGAGGGACAGAAGGTGACACTAGCCTATAGCCTGCCAAGATGAGACAGAGTGACACTATGTAGTGCTGCCGTGGTCTTTTCTATGTACTGTATGTTTGGAAACATCATCCCTAAAGCAAATTCAAATACAAAGGGAGATAAGAAAGAGACAGGTATAGGCAGACAGAGAGGGGACACTTCAGAATTGCTGGAACAAAGGAGAAAGGCTGTTCGGAAAAACAAATTCCTACATCCAGATTATATTTCATGGCTCTTCATTAGCCATCCCGCAAGATCACTAGTCCATCTCATTTGCCCGTGTGTATCTTACATCACAAGGGTCTTTTGTCACATCCAAAGGGTTAAAGTTCAATCAACTAGAACTATTTAGACACAATCAGCCATGGAAACTATGACTCATGCTTTAGCTGTCACTCTTACCACAGACCAACAGATGCCATCCTCTTCCAGACTGCTGAATCCGGTTCATGGTACAGGTTTGCTATTCTGACCCACTGACGCCTCGGAATTCACAGAAAACAATTTGGCAGCCATCATGAAACAAACCACACACAAGACGGGGTGTGAAGCCTTTGCGATGTCAAGCCTTGACTTCCGCACAGAGTACACCGCAAAACATCACCTCAGCCAAAATATTGTGGAAGGCATGCAGGACGATACGAAACCCTGATATTCTGGTGGATTTATCAGAGGGACAGGTGGGGTGAACGAGTGAAAGAGGAGAGCAATAAACACATTGTACTTACGTTTGGAGTCCCACTGGACTGTAACAGCAGTGGAGATTTTCTGTGCTGACTTCTCCATCCCACCCTGAGTAGAAGGGCTCCACGCAGTCACACTGCATGAGTACTCCCCCTTGTCACTCTCCTGATAACACACACACACACACACACACACACACACACACACACACACACACACACACACACACACACACACACACACACACACACACACACACACACACACACACACACACACACACACACACACACACACA
>JACXGI010005569.1:0-46103 GCA_016801175.1 Esox masquinongy | reverse complement strand
TGTGGCTGTGTTCAGAATTAACCAATCACATTCAAACTCATGTTAAATAGAAGTCATTACACACCTGCCATCATTTAAAGTGACTCTGATTAATCACAAATAAAGTTCAGCTGTTCTAGTAGGATTTTCCTGACATTTTCTTAGTTGCATCTCAGAGCAAAAGCCATGGTCCGCAGAGAGCTTCCAAACCATCAGAGGGATCTCATTGTTGAAAGATATCAGTCAGGAGAAGAATTTCCAAAGCATTAGATATACCATGGAACACAGTGAAGACAGTCATCATCAAGTGGAGAAAATAAAGCACAACAGAGACATTACCAAGAACTGGACGTCCCTCCAAAATTGATGAAAAGACGAGAAGAAAACTGGTCAGGGAGGCTTCCAAGAGGCCTACAGCAACATTAAAGGAACTGCAGGAATTTCTGGCAAGGACTGGCTGTGTGCTACATGTGACAACAATCTCCCGTATTCTTCATATGAATGGGCTATGGGGTAGGGTGGCAAGACGGAAGCCTTTTCTTACAAAGAAAAACATCCAAGCCCGGCTGAAGTTTGCAAAAACAAACATCAAGTCCCCCATAGGCACGTGGGAAAATGTGTTATGGTCTGATGAAACCAAGGTTGAAGTTTTTGGCCATAATTCCAAAAGGTATGTTTGGCGCAAAAACAACACTGCACATCACCCAAAGAACACCATACCCACAGTGAAGCATGGCAGCATCATGCTTTAAGGCTGTTTTTCTTCAGCTGGAACCGGGGCCTTAGTCAGGGTGGAGGGAATTATGAACAGTTCCAAATACCAGGCAATTTTGGCACAAAACCTTCAGGCGTCCGTTAGAAAGCTGAAGATGAAGAGGAAATTCAACTTTCAGCATGACAACGACCCAAAGCACACATCCAAACTCACAAAAGCATGGCTTCACCAGAAGAAGATTAACATTTTGGAATGGTCAAGCCAGAGCCCAGACCTGAATCCAATTGAACGTCTGTGGGGTGATCTGAAGAGGACTGTGCACAGGAGATGTCCTCGCAATCTGACAGATTTGGAGCGCTTTTGCAAAGAAGAGTGGGCAAATATTGCCACGTCAAGATGTGCCATGCTAATAGACCCATACCCAAAAAGACTAAGTGCTGTAATAAAATCAAAAGGTGCTTCAACAAAGTATTAGTTTAAGGGTGTGCACACTTATGCAACCAGGTTATTGTGAGTTTTTTATTTTTCCCCCTCAAAGATTTCAGTTTGTTTTTCAATTGAATTGTTCACATTATAGGCCACATTAAAGGTGGAAAAAGTTCTGACATGATTTATCTTTGTCTCATTCTTTTACATCATAAGAACCTGGCATTTTAACAGGGGTGTGTAGACTTTTTATATCCACTGTATATTGAGTAATTTGTGTTTGGTTTGAAATACATTGTTTGATAAACAAAGCTATTGTCACTATGGAATATGAGTTTGTTACATACAAAGCCATGTTCAAGTCTCTTACAGATCAATGCTTTATTTTACCTTCAGAGGCACCTTTATTGAATTCCGCAACGGAATGCTAAACATCTCCCCAATTGGCCGGAGCTGCACACTTGAGGAACGTATCGAATTCTCTGAAATCGACAAGGTATTGCATAGTAGCAGACAGGTGTCAGCATGGCTGAGCAGACAGACCAGTTCGTTTTCGCAGCCACACGTTTAGGAGGTTATAGTGGCCTGATGGGAGATGTAGAGAACCTTAACTCTTAGTCACAAAAAAACGTTCGTTCTCCTTTTCATGCAGAGAGAGAAAATTCGTGAGAAGTTTGTTGCAGCCCTGCAAGAGAAGTTTGCTGGGAAGGGTTTACGATTTACCAGAGGTAAGCCAGCTGGCCCGTGATTTGAGTCAGTGTCACCACTGTCACAGGGTTCTAGAGTTTGTTTCCCATCTGAGCATGGTGTGAAATCTTCTCTAATCCCTGTCCTCCCTGTCTCACCATTTACAACAATGGATCTCGATAGAAGGACGTCATCAGCTGAACATCATTTTTCTTTGCTGTCGTTTCCTTGCTGCCCGTTCACAAAGACTATCTGCCATGAGTAGACATTCCCCTGGTCACATTGCACCCAACATTGGGACCAGATTAAACATTACACCCCCTGCTCTCCTCTCTGAGGTTCAGAAAAGTTTTTTTCCAGTCAGTCAGATTGGCTGTTTGCTCTGTGTGTACTGAGCTGTGAGGCTCACTTAATGGCCTGTGAAATTGTACATACAGTGTCATTGACAGCTGAAGATAAGGCTGTTTTCTTCATAAGGCTGGGAAAGCCCATTACCTGTAGCAGCAATAGTGCCTGTACTGAGCTCAGTAACTGCCTTGTCTCACCCTAGCTCAGTAACTGCCTTGTCTCACCCTAGCTCAGTAACTGTCTTGTCTCACCCTAGCTCAGTAACTGCCTTGTCTCACCCTAGCTCAGTAACTGCCTTGTCTCACCCTAGCTCAGTAACTGCCTTGTCTCACCCTAGCTCAGTAACTGCCTTGTCTCACCCTAGCTCAGTAACGTCCCTGGAAATCCCTCTGGTTGGTTACATGGAAGCTGATTCTCCCATTGCAGGTCTGTTTACACAGCCACCTCAGAACCTGATCAAATGAACCAATGATGAGATGTCTATTGGGCACAAAATAGTAAGAAACACAATCAAAACAATAAGTAAATCCATCTACATTCTGTGCAGTCACAACCTTAATGTAGTATTGTATATTCTAAAAAGTGTAGAATACACCAGACTAAAAATACTTGTTTTTCATAGTTATGGCACACATTTCCTAAGAGCTATACAAGATTGAATTCTGGGTTAGACAAAAAGG
Source organism: Esox masquinongy (assembly GCA_016801175.1). Taxonomy (NCBI): domain Eukaryota; kingdom Metazoa; phylum Chordata; class Actinopteri; order Esociformes; family Esocidae; genus Esox; species Esox masquinongy. The sequence goes on along the minus strand of JACXGI010005569.1, from coordinate 43,268 downwards.
TGTGAAATGTTTTCCATCCCCTGAATCAGAATATATAATTTTCAGAGTAATTGAAAACGCAAATAAGATAAAAATCCACCAAATAGCCGATTACCTTGCTATGTTGTAGAACATTATTTTCTTATCCATTAAATAACTTTCTGAATGACAGTTATTAAAAGTGCTATTGCCTGCTTGGGCAAGATGCAGTGACTTGTGGATGTGTAACACCAGTCACTCTGATTTGTTTACAGCAGGCTCTGGAAAAAAGCATCATGTTAATGATATGATGTCTTCATTTGACCTTACTATTGTTTAGAATGACAACAAATGAGTCACCTAGCGAACGTATAAGCAAATGTATCAGGTGATTGGATTATGAAATGTCATGACAAATCACCTACCCAATGTGTCTCTCCTATATGAATGAGTGGATGGTGGGTGATTAAATTATCCGTATGACTTCATTGAATTTGAATGATGTAATTAGCCTAATGATGATGATGATGATGATGGGGCCCAGTAACAGATTAGTTCCCTAGCAGCCAGCAGAAACCAATGAACCCTGTTTATTTCAAAAGTCTGGTGGAACAACTCAAACTTGGCCCAGTCAGTTTAGTTTACTAACCAGTCATCTGACACAACACCTACTTATCGGTGTGCCTTGGGCACCCAACCACACGTTGTAAAGTTGTTGTGGAACAGTTGAATGTATGTCTCAGTTTAGGTACTGCACTGACTCAGGGGTAGAACAAGGAAAATACTGCTTCTTTAAAAACGGTTGGGGACAAGGTTACCCTAACCTCAACCTTAATCATAATCTTAACCACATAAGTCATTCTTAAATTAAGACCAAAAATTAAACATTTGTTGCGTCTCTCTTTCGACTTTGTGGCTAGGGAATATCGGTTTATAGCTATAGACGCTCGTGACAATCTACTTGGCACATAGAGCATGTAATGGGAAGGGACTGTGTGGGGGATGGGCTGAAGACGTGGGTGTGTGTGGCCCGTACTCCTTCTGATTGGCTGTGCCTCCCCGGCTGTTTCTTTTGTGAGTGTCAGTATGAGGATAAAGTGGTAGAATCTGAAGGCAGGGGGGGGTTGGGACTTTGCTAAGAGCTTTTCATGCACAATTCACAGCTCATTGACTTTTTCTGTATTTTCTATTTGTTTTCTTAAAATGCTGATGTAGACACAAAGGCAGTGTGGGACGTTTTACTTAGGTATTGTAGTAGTAGTTAAACATTTTCCAACTTCCGTAGATTCAGAAGTGTCTGTCAGTTTTGAAAATGTATTTGTTTCATTACTAAGTGACAAAAATAAATGTGGCAGAAATCATTACTGGTTGTGTAAAATGAAATGGGAAGAGTGAAGAAAGGAGCCAGCCACCACTGTGTTGAACTGAGTCTACTGTAAATAGCAGCTGATGACAGTCACACACTAAGACCTGATGGCCTTCAGCCAAATAGTGAATGATCACCCATAATAAGGCTTGTCCTCCCTGTACACAGACTTATGTCAAGTCCGTCCACAGACAGTGCACATTGCATAGATAGGTCTGACATGTAACTAAGCGCAGTGGTTGGGGATTTTAATATCCTTATTGTGGGGATAATGTTTTGGGACCGTTTTAAGGTGCAGTCTTAAAAATATTTCAACACTGCTCTTTTAATGGGTGAAATATCACACCTATTGGCTTAACAGATACCACCCATGTGTCACGAGGACAGCCGGTTCAAGTGGGGTCTTTGTGTAGGTGACATGTCGTCACATGATGTTCATTTGTAATGTATAAACCGAAGTGGACAGAATTCTTCCCCCTTGTTTGCCTCCCGTCAGGCGGTCTCATCAGTTTTGATGTGTTCCCTGAAGGCTGGGACAAGAGGCTCTGTCTGGACGTGCTGGAGGGGGAGGGCCTGGAGGCTATCTACTTCTTTGGCAATGAGACATCGTTGGTAAGTGCAGGGGAGGACCTTGTGCTGTAGCTTGAGTATTGGAGAAGGTTCAGAGGTCGATATTCTTGCCAATACATGTCAGGCTGACGCCTGCTTAGAAGGATGTGGCTGTGTTACATGAGCTTCACATGCCACAACATCTATTTTACAGAGATAACGGGTGCCGGGGTGCAAAGGTCAGTCAGTCAAACCTGTATGTGAACAGGCAGGTTCTAATGCTGTATCTATATTCCTCTCAATTCAGGGGGGAAATGACTATGAGATCTTCAACGACCCGCGCACAATCGGCTACACGGTGTACTCCCCGGAGGACACGGCCAGACACTGTCAGGAGATTTTTTTCAAAGCTCCCCCCAATGAGTCATGAGCCATGCAGCTCTCTAAATCAGCGTCCCCGGGCGCCCCCGGGTGGTCAGAGCCGGTACTACACAGCGCACCCGACGGTTGAAGCGGGAAAAAGGAAGGGGATCCACTACTGATTTTTAAATAATCAATCCATTGTTGTTGTATAACATGATTCTAACTTTCGCTGGACACAAAGGGATCATTGGTAATTTACTAATGGCTGAACCTGATGGACTATGGCTGTGTTTACACATGCAACCCAATTCAGATATTCTTTTCCCAGTAATTGGCCTTTTGACCGATTACATCAGATCTTTTCGCTTATGTTTCTTTACAGAGTTATGTTTGTTCAAAATAATGTTTTAAAACCAGAATAGGACTGCCTGTGTAAAAAAAGTGGACAAAGGTAGTGCCAGTTACTAATTAACACATTACCTTTTCCAAAGGGACAGTAGCTCAAACAATGTGAAAATAAAGTAATATTTATGTTTTGTTTTTATCAATACTAAGTGATTCTTTACAGTTTTAAAGTAATTACTGACTTTTTAACATCTACCAAGTCAATGGGTTTTGTAGCCTATATTTGCATGGTACATGCAAACCAAAATGTTTTATACGCTCTACTGTAACACAATCCTCTTTTTCTGAATATCATGTGAAGATTTATATACATTTTGAGTATATCATGTAAATACACACTTTTATTTTGCACTAATATTGATGCAGTTATTTGACAAACTTTTAAAATCATTAGTTTAATTAATGGAAGTAGTGAGTGAAAAGTGTTTTATTTGAACACTGGCGCAATATGTTGAGAGAAAGAAATATTTTTGCCATGTCCCTGTCAACTTTGAGAGATTAGGAAAATGGCACATAGTGTTACCTCATCTATGACATACTTTATTAATCATTCCAGCTACTTTAGTCTGCACTGCTATAAGAACTGGATCTCATAAATGGTTTATGCACCATCTTCAGTGTGCACCCAGTATATTCACAGACAGCAGACATGCTTACGTTTTATTTTAAAAGGAAACGGTTGACGCCAGCTGCAAATCAAATAATCTAAATGTCATAACCGCTGTGGAAGAATTTCTGATAAATACACAATTATGTTTCATTTTATGATTTCATAATTTCAAGAAAAGCCATTTGATTCTGGGTTTGAATTTGACCAACTGCAATTTCAGCAAAAACTCTCTCTTTTCCCACGTTCTGGTTAAAAAGGTATAAAATACCTGACAAAATATATCTAATTAAATAAAATGAACCATGTTGCTGTAATCTGGTCACTATATGATATAGGCTAAATCATAGTCCATTCTTTTCTCTAATCGTAGGTAATTGTGAAGTTAGCATGTTATTGCTAATATACTATTTCTGGATTTTGCATAGATTCTTCGTTGCAATGGTTTTTATCTCAAAGCCATAACCTTTTAAACAACCTATCAGATATTATATTATATTAAATTATATTGTGGTCATAAATAGGTGCTATTACTGCTCAAATCTGCTGTTGTCACCCAAGTGGTTTGTGGGATCAGATGACTTCCTCAGTAACTGTAACACTCCCATTGAATCCTGTTCACTGAAATAAAATATTGTATAGTGTTGCACAAGTGACTAATTGTTTTTTTTTACCAGAGAAGCGACAGGTATAATTAAGGCACATCATATAAATGTCACGACATCCTCTCTCAATCCCAAGAGACAACAAACAATAAACAATAAAAGCTCAAGAAAGATCGCAGCCGCTATAGTTGTGAATAATAAATTGTCTTTTGTGCTCTTTCAGGCTCACATGAGGTTGAACACCAATGACACAGTGGCATGTCTAACAGAAAGTGCTCTGAACTGTGACCAATATAGAATGTATTTTAACACACAATAAAACATGAAATAATACAATCCAGAGGAGTAAAAATGGAAGATAGAAAAATGCATAGAAATATGGAGTGAAGCTTAACATAATGAGCTGACATGAACCAACTACGTAACAAACATGAAACTATTCATTAACAATCATGTTACCATATCAGGACCTAAAACATCTACATCAAAATGTATTAAGTTTCATTGACAGTGTATTACAGTGTCTCTCAGATAATCGAAAGGTGATTCAGAAAGAGTTTCACAAATGTTATAGTAATTTGCTCATACCACAATGGTGAGGTAGAATTTCCAAACAGGACTACAAATTGCCACATGGGACCCTAATGGGAGTTGTAGTCGATCTGGGAGTTGTAGTCGATCTGGCAGTATTTTGGAATGGAAGTTCAAGTTTAAGTGCAATCTTTTAGCCACAGTATCCAAAACGTAAAACTAATACCTTCAAAACAAATGGATACAAAATAATTATGTAAACATATGATATATTATCTAAACAAATTATTAATATGTATAGTATAGCATACATATAGTATACATATAGTAATCCAAAAATACATAGATGGTTGTATACCTCATTAAAATATGAATAGTTGCATTTCTATTTCCAACATAAATATAAGCAAGAATTCTTAGGTGGCTCAATCAGACAACTTCAGAGTCTGTGCCTCTAAACCATAATCCCTTATTCATATTTTTCTTTTAGTAACAAATTTGGGTTTCACACCCATAGCTCTGTTTCTGACAAATGATGTAAGCTTTGTTATTTTATTTCCTGTAACCCTAACCCTATCCTCATTCACTTAAAGTAACTTCAGGTTGAACGTGTTCCCCTTAACCTTCCTTCCTTACATTCTCTCATCCATCCAGTCTGGACCCTCACATACCCACTCACATACCCACCCACATACCCACCCACCCACATGGCCAACTGTTGTCCTGAAGAGATGGTCAGTTGTGCATGGTTTTGTTACAGCTCAAACCAGCTCCATTAGGCCTGATCCAGACAGCCTCTCCAGCACCAGAGTTGGCCACCCCCTCCTGCTCCAGGCAGACCTCTCACTCTGCCCACCTGAGCCATGCCTGTAACTGGGGTGTAAACAAACAGCCCGACGCTGAGGCCTAGCACTCCTCTAGCTGGCTGATGATCTGGCCAGACCAGGTCTCGTGCTTCGTTCCCGGGTTAAGGTGAACAATCTTAACCTCCACTGCCTGGACCTTCAGGTTTTTGGGTGGGATCCGGCAGACCTTGTATGTGACCTCGTCTCCTTCCACTGGGACGTACTCACCCTCAATACTGAAATAGAATGCAGGTTTTTTTTTATAGTACTGTACACATAAACAGATGTTAATTATTTACGATACAACAGTCCCTGCTCTGAATGTTGTAAGTGATGCTCTGCGATAGAAAGCTTTTAACAGAATCTGATGAGCCTTGGTTAATTTTAGGACCAGGCCCTTGACACAGTGAAGGCTGTAGTAGTGACGAAAGACCAGACAACTCACTCAGAGATGTGAACAAAGATATCATCTCCACCATTGGTGGGGCGAATGAAGCCATGACCTTGCGACCTGCAGAAACTCTTGCACACGCCTTTAAATGCCGGCCCTGAGGTAGCCCGCACCGTGCTAAAGAGGGAGAGATGGGGATGGTAACGGCGTTTAAAACATTAAACCAAAACACCCTTCCGCGGCTGCTTGGAGGAAAATGTTCTGTGCTAAAAAGTGAATGTATTTATACTGTACATGTTAGTTAATAAGTTAATAAATAATCAAAATAAATTCTAAAAGAGAAAAACATTCATGGGCAGCATGTCTGGGTGCTTACGCTGAGTAGGTGCGTGTGCGCTTGGTGGGCAAAGGGCTGGGCAGCGACCGTGGCTGGGGTGGTGCTCCCCCCTCCCATACATGGCTGCCCTCCCTCAGGAAGTTGAAGGATAGAGAGAGGGGCGTCGTCCGGGGTGAACGCAGAGGGGCCTCCGAGGGGGACGTCAGGCTGGGGTCTGCCATGTCTGAATGGCTGGGTCGCTCTTCCAACCACCTGGCCTGATGCTGACTCTCCAGGTATGTCTTCCTCTGATCACTTTAGTATCTCAGGCTTTCCAGTACACAGTTGGTTGCAGAAAGTTTCTTAAAGGGCCTTAAAGGGCCTTCTGTGAATGAGTAAGGAAAAGAAGAAAAGTAACATTTTACATTCTTGCATTCAGACACCAGACTGAGACAGTTAAATTAGGGTTGGACACACTGCAGAGAACATCATACATCATTATTAACCGTTTCACATTACAATGAGGTTTTCAGGTATTAATAACTGGTAATCATAATACTTATGATTACTAAGCAATTCAGTCAGACTACTTAAGTTGAGTACAGCCTATACGCCTACTAGAGTAAGCGTTTAACCAAAAACAGAAACGGGCTGCATGTCTAAATGTAGCCTATGACTGTTGTTTACGTGATGTTGCCCTGCCTAGTCCTTTACGCTCAAAAACAGCACTGCTTGGTGAAAAAAAAGCTTAGTAATCAAAAGCAGCCATCGTGTCCAAAGACATTTTGATTAGTAACAAGGGAATGTTCACGCAATATAATGGGACACAGAGCACACGTTTTATGGCCAAGGTGGCCTTAAGATTGTTCTATTCTCCCCTATTACTTCATCAAGGTTACAGAAACAGAGATCCCTGAACGTTCGCATGTAGGAGTTCGCTAAAACGCTGGTGGTTTGTTTCTTACGTCAGCATGCAATATAGGAAAGCGTTGGGTAATGTCATTACAACAAAACATCAAGGTTCCAACAATTCCAAGTAAAGGAATAATTAAATCAGGACAGGAATCAGTTGGCATAAAGTAACAGTACCCAGATGATCTTCTAGTAATTTAGATTAAGCTTTACCTTAATTTGGCTTAATCTATAGGCTTTATTTGGATTAGGCCTATATGATGACAGATACTTTACGTAAAATAACGAGAAACAGCCTAGACTATTTCTGCGGATAATTTATGTGGGCAAGGGCAATATAAGAATATACAAAATAAAAGAATAGTCGTCTCGGCCCGACACTTCAGATTCATTATTATGCGGAACCTTTCATTTTGAGCTAATTAAATAGATACAAATAAATGCACATCAAATAAATACAAATTATGATTACGTCATCAATAAGATTGAATGAAATAGGCTAAAACATTATCCAACCTTTCCCAATTTCCATAACGTTCGCATCAAGAATATCCGAAAAGGCAACGTGTGGGAACAGAGACACTGATGAGAGTATTAGTAGATATTCTACACGACCATATAGGTTTTCTTCAGTGAATTATCATCGCTCTATGTCCCGTAGCCTATAGTCTACTCAAGAAAAAACCAGATAATCGCACGTTGATGAGCAGCCTAGAGACGACCCAGACTTCCTACAATTTAAACAATACATGGCATAGCCTATACCCGTACTTCAGTAGCGTATTTCTAACAATACATAAAAACATCGGCTACTCACGGCATTCTAGAGTACATTTGTCTGTAGCGGACAGAAGTCTGTGCTTTGTCGGTTACTACATTAGTTAAATAAATAATTCTATTAAATCCACGTCCCACGGAATACCCTGTTCTGTCGGGTGCTGAGGCTGCGCACCTGCTGATGACTGAGGTCTCCTTCCTCCACTCAGATGTTGCCAAAGCCGGACAGATCTTACACCGCCTCGATCGGTATTTTATCAGCCAGCGATTCCCAAAACATGCTATAGCAATCGGTCAATCAACGCAACAGTCGATGACGTGTCAAGCAAACATTGGATGATGCATGCAACCGCTGAGCAGGGTACGGGACCCGACACTCCGCCGGGGTGTCAAAAACGAATGTGAAGCGTATGCGACGTGAGTGCGTGTACACGGAGAGAGTGGGCGAAACGACGTTCCGAAAAACGATACATTTGTGTGGTTTATGAAAAAACATGCTATGCTGTATACCTCAAAGCAATGATTGAAGCCTACACGACACTAAAGCATTCCATAAAGGAACTAAGTAAAAATGCAAAACAATTCGAATATGTATGGTATCAATTCGGCCTGGAAGAATAATGTGACTTTCTATTAAAAAAATGTTGAGGTGCTTTTGCAGTGGTTCCCAACTCCGGTCCTAGATCACTGACTGGACGGGGGCTATATAACGAAAATGTCTACTGTTGGCGGTACTCCAGGACCGAAGTTGTGAACCACTACTTTACAGTGTTGCCGTTACTTAAAATACATAGTGAGGTATAAAGATTCTGGGTTAGTGACACAGTAAAGAGGGCGTACTTAAGCATTATGGCATGAGGGTGTGTGATATATGGCCAATAGGCACGATGCATAGTGGAGGTGGCACTTAGCTGTGGTATACTGACAATGTACAAACCTCTAAGATTCCTTATTGCTATTATAAACCGTTCACCAACGCAATTATACCAGTAATAAGTAATGTGATATCAAACAAGTGGTATATGGGCTCATATACCAAGGCTATCAGCCAATCAGCAGTCAGGATTCGAAACACACGGTTTCTAATACTTTACATACTGTATTTTATTTTAACCAATAATCATATTGTAATTTTCACTTCAACACAATTGACAGATACATTTCAACCCTGTTCATTGATATAACTGAAACATCCATGTTTAAATACATATAATACAAGACAAATTTTCAGGACACATTAAGCTCAAAGTACTTATACTACTCAGGTTAAACTTGAAATATTCACCATAATCCCACAACTACCCTGAATTCCATGTCAGTTTTTGGCATCATATGAAATCAAGACCAAATGGAACTGGTGGGACATCACATCACTTTTTACTGCTCTGTGTTGATAACTGATTTAAGAGCAAAAGGCATGGTTTGTGCTATATTACCAATAAACCATGGCTAAGCGCTGTGTTCAGAAACTCTGTGATGCGTCGTGCCTAAGAACAGCTCTTAGTCGTGGTATTTTTGGCCATATACCACAACCCCTTCTGCCTAACTCAGGCACTCAGCATTCAGGATTTGCAACACCGGGTTAACAGCACACCATGTAGCAAAGACATGGAGAAGAAAACATTAGTTGGTAACAAGTTTATAATAATAATCCACCTCAAACAAATTGTGGTATATGGCCACAATGCTAGGGCTAAGAACTGTGTCCAGTTGCACCATACATAACAGTTTTTAGCCTGGTATATTGGGAACATATGACAACTCCTCTGGATTAACAACTTTTCCATCCATAAACTGGATGTTTTGACCCCAGAATATGATTGGCTGATGGGTGTGGTACATCAGACTAAACCAGTGACAGAGATTGCTTTGTACAGTCCCAATTAGGGTTAGAAACATATTTATAAAATCAATAAAGAACTTCAGGGGTTAGGGGCATATGGGTCGTAATGTGGTTCCATTGCTGTCCCCAGAAATAACATTCATAAACAATTGGAATTTTGCCATAAACTCAAAATTATATGGATCTTAAAAGAAAATGTGTGCATTTCCTCCCAATTCCACTTCCCACAACAACATCATATTCAGCAGGTATAATATCTGGTTGCAAAAGAAAGATCAAAACTAAATAAACACCTGATAGAGAAAAAAAGAAAATTTCAAAATATTTACATGTGGTATAGAATACTGTAATACTGTTTACCATTATGCTTGCTTAATAATCTCAATCACCCACAGAATGTATAGCCAATTCAGGTTCCAAATGTTCAACCTTAGCTTCACTCCTAAAATGAAAATCCCAGAGAAATGTCACTAGTAGGGGGTTACCAAAACACCTATTGCCATCTTAGTGGGGACACCAGGTCTCAATGGGTCTATCCCTTGGATGTAAAGTCAATCCCCTTTCCACAACTTTATTTCACAGATCTTTTTTAAACTACCTTTACACTCAGTGGTCACTTTGCTTTGAAATGCACTTAGCAATGGAGTCCTCCAACAACATTGCACTTAGCAATGGAGTCCTCCAACAACATTGCACTTAGCAATGGAGTCCTCCAACAACATTGCACTTAGCAATGGAGTCCTCCAACAACATTGCACTTAGCAATGGAGTCCTCGAACAACATTGCACTTAGCAATGGAGTCCTGCATTTAATCTGAACGAATCAATATCACTACAATCGATCACACGTAGAAGCCAATTAGCTTGATTTCAGGTTTGGAAAGTGGTTGGTTATACCTCAGCAAGTATGCAACTGCAATTCTAAGATGGGTTAAGTTTAGTATTGCAACTGAAATTCTAAACTTAACCCCAAGTCAGAAAGCTTTTTGTCAAAGTGAGGACTGGACAGACGTTCTCCCTTTGCATTACTCTCCCTTTGCATTAATCAAATAAGACAGTAAAACAGGAACACACAAATATTGAATATATTCTGTATCTAGGAACTCCGCATTAACTTATTGCTTAAATAACCTTCCAAAAATCACAAAAAATGACCACTAATGAAACACTATACTGCTCCCAAGGACCACTCACAACTGTATATTTAGGCAAGAACAATTAGACTTACATGGCAACATATGTATATTGAGTCCCTTAAATATATTCTCTCAGACATGAGCACCGGTGTAAATATTGGTACGTTAAAAGTCACAGTGGTAGTATTTAAAGTATACATAGGGGGTTTACAGGGCCCCCGCTGTGTTTTTTATTAGCTACTGCCCCCTTTTCCTGGGGTCCACACACGCACGCGGCAGCCCCTGTGATAGGGGTCCTGGCCCCTCTGCTTGAGTCCTTAGTGCTGGGTCAGTGAGCATTGTCAACACTTTAGTCATCTTCCTCCAATATGACCATCAGCCCTGGGGAGGAGTGAATGACAGGAGTCCAAATAGGTGACTGTCTAACAGCTAAAATGAACATTCGACAGCCGCCTCCCCCTGTCTCCTCAACAGTAAAAGGGGTCTCCTTTCGCTAGCTGTTCCACCAGGACAGGAGGCCCAAGCCAGGCTCGCTGATGGTACCCTGAAATACAAGAGAGGCAAGGGTGAATGGATTATAAGCATAAAACTATTGACTAATAACAGTGAAAGACACTTTAAGAGGACATTGTCATACAGACGCATGGTTTAACCCCTGAAGTATGGATGTGACTGACATCACTGCTGCTAACCACTGTCTCTTCCAGCTACTGTCTACAAGAGTGCATCACTTTAGCTTGTTTACTGACTCCATAGTGGAACAAATGTACTACTAGCAAAGATGCAAAGCCCCTTCTATTGATCTTTACAGCCACTGCCAATACTGTGAGTTTAATGGTATTAACTCAAGTTACAGATACTTGAAATACAACTGGAAATACTGTGAACTAAGTCTTAGTTCGTCACGGCCGAGGGAGCATTCTTACTATCAGTGTGTAAGGAGCCTCCTTCTTCTGCCCAACGTCCTCAGCCCCGGGGGCAGCAGGGGTGTCAGTTGCTGCGGCAGAAGGACCGGTGGGCGACGTGTCCAGGAAGACTTCATCAGTGACCCGGAAACGGATCTCCTCACCTTGGTCCATATAGAGGTCATGTGCCCCTTCGTCTGTCTCATACTCCCACACCCACACCTGCTCCGCTTCATCGCTGGGGCCGCAGTCAAGGAGGAAATGCCATGAAGTTACCTAGCATTTATAGTGCTTGTAATTCCTGCTTGCGGTGTAAAGCGACACACTGAAATATACACATTGTGTGATATTTAAACATGTCACTAGGTAGGATACAATTTATATAAAATGTAATACACACTGTGTGATATTTAAACATGTCACTAGTTAGGATAAAATGTATATAATATGTAATACACACTGTGTGATATTTAAACATGTCACTAGTTAGGATACAATTTATATAATATGTAATACACACTGCGAGATATTTAAACATGTCACTAGGTAGGATACAATTTATATAATATGTAATATACACATTGCATGATATTTAAAAATGTCACTAGGTAGGATACAATTTTGCAGGCTGCTGGAGGGACTCTGGAGGAATTACTATGTCATCAAAGAATCCAAGGCTGACTGCAGAAGAATAAAGGCAGTATTAAACAGATCTATACAGAAGGCCTCTTTGAATGTCATACACAAGGCATTATGCTATTGTTATAATTAGCTGGGGCAGTTAAATATTTATTGGTTGTACCAGTTCAAACAGCAGCTCACACAACTCATTTTATAGTTTGAGACAACAAAATTAAACAGAAACAGCATCATGATTCCAGTAATGAAAGGGACTGCCCTGATAGTGCTCATTTGGCTGGGGTTTCTCACTGCCTAGGGATGACGCTAAATGAGAATTGCTCTTCTATTTCATGCCTCTAGAAAAAAAACATTGGTGCTACCAAATCATGACTCGGTGTCACCAACTGAAAATCAATGTTAACAGTGTTTGTCTGGTGGCTTTGGGTGGTCTGGCATTCAGTGCTGCGGCCTCAGGGGTACATGTACATTTGCAGCATGGGTAAATACCCAGATCCAGTCTGTGTAACCTGTTCCTTCAGTAAAAACTGTCCATTAGCTTTGCCAAATGTCTCCATCCAACAAAAATACATATTTTAAAAAATTAAATGGAGCTCTGGGGATGCTCTAGGCCTCCACATTCAAGACAACGATGTGACATTCAAGTCATTTTATTTCCGTAAATGTAATTCTGATTTACATAATCTGATAGGCAAAAAGTAGTTAGATCAGAGAGGTTACACAGACATCCTCCATGTTGATCCACTTTACACATTGTGTGAGAGCGGGCTGGAAGGAATCCCTCAGCAGGTTACACGGAGAACGAAATTAGTGCAACAGAAAATCATAGAATGTTTGTTTTCCTGGTCCATGATGAGAGATATTAGTTGAAAACGCTGCTGCACTGTCGTAGGCTATTAGACCAATTACTGCAGGGTTTGTCTGGACATTTAGCTGGCGTGAGAATGGCTGGGAAAAAGACGGGTTTCTCACCATGTACTCCTTCTTGACTGCAGTACTTTATCTTTCCAACAAGAATCTCATCCAAGAAAGGGTGGAACACAACATACCTGAAGTGTACTAACAGAGAAAATCATAGATACAGACAACAAAAATAACTAAGTCAGACCACAAAACAGAAAAAAAAAAAAACTCACTGCTCCTGTCCTAGATTTTCCACAATGCGAATTATAATAGAAAACAAATGATGAATCTGATTTTTACTGCTAAATGTAGCCACCAAAATACTTTTGCTAGTTAGTTTGCTGATAAAGACACCTCTGGTGGGAAAATTCACTGCAGGTGTAAGAACGTCTCACCAACTCAATGGAAATCAAGCTCTTGCTTTCCTTTCCTTACCTTTGGTGTGGGAAGCTCCATCACCAGGGAATATGTATGAATCCTCCAGTTTGGTGATGTCATACAAACAGATGCAAAGACCAACCTGATAAACCACCTGTGAGGAAGAAAGTGAGGAAAATCCAAACATGAGCAAAGCACAGATAAAGACTAAAATATAACAGCTAATGTAAGGCTGAAACTGAGTAAACATAAAAAATAAGTTTAGCTGATAATACAGTCAGAAACCCTCCATGACCCACAAATAATAAGTATGTTAATAGGCACAGTTGGTGGTACATTTGGTTTTAGACCTGGGCACAGTAATATTACAGCAACTACACTGTATTTGACGTTGTCAATGCCTTGGATCAGAAATTAAGCTGTGTAGCTCTGTGGTTGACATGTCGAAGGAGTTTGACACAGTAGATCACTCATCTTATTTAACCAGAAAATGAACCAGGCAAGCCTAGTTCAGCCAGCCTGTGATTAGAAGGGATGAATGTTGTTGTCCCTGGCTGGTTTCCATCCGCGGTTTTCTATGTGGCAGACTGAGTCTTTAACTATTACGCTATTTAAACAGTGGGAATGCAACTTTTACCTCAGCCATTAAATTTTTTGCTGAAATAACGTGAACAACAGAATGTTTATTAACGGAACTAAAGTGCACTCTTGTACAAAGATTATTGTAGATGGCTAGCTAATTGTTATACAGTACCTATAATGAAAATAATGACTCCAATCACTCCATGGCTGGTTTGTTTCTTTAGAAAACAATAACAAGAAAAGGTTCACGTAATACAATTATTCTTTTAAATATATGATATTCATGGTATAACAGAGTGGATATATTGTTGTGCAACAGCTGAAAAGTACAGACTGGAGTCACTCTTAAAATATTCACCCGGCACAGCCAGAAGATGACTGGTCACCCCTCCGAGCCTGGTTCCTCTCTAGATTTCTTCCTAAATTTCAGCCCCTCTTAGGGAGTTTTTCCTAGCCACTGTGCTTCAACACTGTTGTTGCTTGCTCCTTGGGGTTTCAGACATGTTTTGTAAAAGCACTTTGTGACAACTGCTGATGTAAAAACGGCTTTATAAATAAATTTGATTGATTGATAGACTGATTAATTGAGAGGGGAATTGAACTGGTGTCAAAATATTAAAGGTCAGGGATGTTCCCACAGGACCACAGTGCTTGCTGGTAGTCTGTCCACCTCCGTATAGTCTCCACATGCAACTTTTATCCCAGCCATTACATTTTTGCTGAAATAACGTGGGCAAAAGAAAGTTTATTAACGGAACTAAAGTGTACTCTTGTACAAAGATTACTGTAGATGGTCATCCACACAATAATAGTTGAAAAGCTAACCACTACGCTATGTGAGCTATGAGGAAATCGAAAGCATTGTCTGAATCTGAAATCGCATACTACATAATATGTACTACAATCACCATCTTCCGTGAAGTACGTAATGTTTTGTATATACTAAGCTAGTATGCCAGTATTGGGAACCATTGGGACGTACTATCTTGTCAGAATATTGTGTCTCGACATTAGATAATTTTGTCACGCATTAACATTTACGCCAAGTTTGAATATTTAGCTAGACACCATTAATCAGTGTTAAACTGACTAAAGTTTCTTATTAAGTTTACTTCCACCACAAACAGTATATGAACTGTATAGCTTTTATTAGCCAGTAATAGGCCTACTAGTATTTACTTATTACTTGGAATAGTCATAAGAATTGAGCAATTTCAAACGAGACTGAAGATTAACTTTACACTGCCAAAGCTATTTCATTTCATGGCACAACAACATTCATTTTTCTTTCATTCGTGAATGACATTGATACATTAACTATCAGTATAGGTGACGATAACTGACTTTTTAGTCAAGCGAAAAGATGAGAGAACCGTGGAAACCCCTCTTTTACTGCGCAAGGGGTTGTGCTCTATATTACCCCAAAAAGCATGCACGGATGCGTACTACAAAAATCCACCAGAAATAAAATGTAACCGTACAATGTAACCGTAAACAGTTTTATTTTAGGCGTACAATAACGTAGCTACTGAACTTTGTTCTGTCCGTGTCGAGGACTGAAGACCGGTCGCCACCTGGCAGTCCGTGTCTCTAACCAATACGCTCTGTAACAAGGGTTTGACAGTCAGTCAGTAAGAGACATTCACTCTTCTTGGTTGGCTCTGCTTACACGGGCCGACAAAAAGCAGTCTTTATTGGGCCTGGCCAAGGATAAAGGCCTCAGGTTTCTAAGTAATTTTAGTGACAGAACCTAGGAAAATGTAACAGTTAGGACTAGATTTAAATTTCATGTACTTCACACAGGAGTTCGTGTTCAATTTGGGGCACTATATTTCTCACTCTGTATATTAAATGAATTATGTAACAAAATCAAGGAGAAATAGTCGTTTCATTTTTGTGCTGACGACAGTATTATAAGTTACAGCTCCCTCTTGTACAAGCTGTTACACACCTGAAGTCTGATATCAATCTATTACAAAACACTTATGAACCTAGTTTCAGATTACTACCCTAAATGTTGTTGCTTCCTAGATATACCTCGGGAGTTGATAAGCATGCCTCTGCTTCGGTACTGAAATCTCTGGATGAATTGTATAATTTGGCCTTGCATTTTAACACACGTCACTGACTATAATATTTGTCAGTAGGTTGGGAGTCCCAGACCTCTAGAAGGGCCAGAGATTGGTTGAAGTTTATATAATAGCTGTCATGCAACGTCCAGACTATCTAACCAAAAAATGTAGGTGGACAAACAGCAGTCACCATACACATCCTCAGGCTGAATATTACTGGAGATACCACAGGCTTATTCAGTGCTGGGTAATATGTATAAATTGATTTTTCTGTAAGGGTAAAATAAGTAAAACAAAAATGGGGAGTTGATTATATCATCTTTGAATGAAAAAGACGGCTTCGCAAACGTAGTACAGTGATCTAAGTAAGACACTGCAATGAAGCTGCACCATTGCGACCCAGGTTGGAATGGTCACAGCATACCACAGCGCCTGAATTGTCTCAGGATTGCCCAGGTGAAAGGAATGTCATACAGGGTTGCTTAGCACTTCGGCGACTCTTTATGATAGGTCGGGCACCTGGCAGCTCAGTTGGGGTAATTAGCCAGGGATGTGTTCGGTTTCCGCATTCTGATTCTTGTCAAACTGCCTTGTCAAAACAGGCAGTTAGACAAGAAGAACGCATGGGCTGTATGAGACAACCAGTTGGTCACCATAAAATGTGCCCACATATCCACAGTAAATCGTAGAGTTGAGTTACATCGATAGCAACTGCATCATTTTACCTTATTGGCCAATTTCTTGTTGAGTTCTTCTGCTATTGCCTCATTAAATTGCCGCTGGAAATTCCATGGGGGTATCCTGACAGTGTCAACCATCTCCACCGTAACGAACATGATGCTGATGTTTTTATAAAAAAAACTTTCAGAGACAGGTTGATACATAAGTCTGCCGGTCAGCCATAAGTGAAAGTATCGTAACAGGACAATACAGACACATTGGCCCGCTGCTTAACCAGAAACGAAAACATTTTAGCAGTACCGTATCATTAAAAACATCGCTGAAAATGTTAACGCTACCTAGCATCACAACAAAAATGCTGGAAGTTACTGTACCTACCTTTACTTTGGAACAGGTAAACAAAAAAAAGAAGCAAATTATTTAAATTCCAACCACAGTTCTTCAGCTGCAAATTTGAACATGTTACTAGTTTGATTAAATACCTTTATAATGAAGACATTCCCATCCTCCTGCCAATAATTCCTATCGAAATTCTAATATTCACACGTGTTATTGATTTACGACATTCATATAAGGGTTTACGACACGTCGCAATTTTAAAGGGACCGAACGCTTATTCGTTTTGATCCTGAAAGTTCTTTCCTCAGTTGGTGCCTTCTTCCCCGTGTCTACTTTCTGTAACTAGCCAGTTGATTTAGGGGATAATACATTGGCTCTCACCTGTCCAGATTTTCCTAATCATTCTAGTAAAGAATGTTAAAAAAATGTGAAAGACACTTTACTACAGAGAGGCATAGCATTAGTCATTTTTTACATCCCAGTCATGGTTTCTTGCAGTTTAATCTATGGGGTTCAGAGAGTTTTGTCAGCAGGCCACCAGACTGCTGAAAACTTCAGCTCACTACCTACACCAAGCCTTTGCTCAACTAGGCACACATACACTCAAAACAAAATAGTATGTGTACACTCAGTCAATGTAACTAGGTAAATACTCCACCACTTCAAAATATAGGTAAATACTCCACCACCACTTAATGACTGTGTTCCGCTTCAACTCTCATTATTTAAAAAAAAATGTTACAGTATCTTTGTATCCCCTTTCCACCATTAATCATTGTTGAACATGAACCGACAGGTAAGAATTTAGTTGCCTTTTAGTTTAGTTTGCCTTCTGTATATATGTTTATATAGACTAAACCGTATAAGACGCAAAACATTTGGACTTCATAATGTACAAGGGAATACAAAAACAGAAGGGTTTTCATAGACTCAGGTTAAGCCTAGTCCTGGACTGATAATACACAGACAAAATATAAACACCACCTGAAATACAAGTCAGGTGGATGGATTATGTTGGCAAAGGAAAAATGCTGACTAGCAAGGATAGAAATAATAAAAGGGCATAGAAAAGTTGGAGGATTTTTAATTTCAACAAATTAAACATTGGACCAACATCTGTGTTGTTTATTTTTCTGTTCAGTACTTTTAGTCCAGGACAAGGCTCAATCAGTGTCTGGGAGACCCTCCCTAATAAGCAAAGGGATGATATTTTCACAGCACATAATATTGTAGTATTCAAATGTAATTGTTAATACACTCATTATAAAAAACACCTGCTGATTTGAAACAAATCCTAAAAAGAATAAAGAAATCTGATCAATATTTTTTCTCTTTATTTAATATTAATTTACCATTTACATAGACATTGTTCTGAGATCTCTTATGTTGCAAATGAAACAAGCATACAAATCAACCAATACAAAATAAACTTTCAAATGGAATCAGAGAAGGGGAATTCAACACTGTCAGACTGACCGATTGCTATAACATAACATGGTTTGCCGTGATAATATCTGTCAGGCATCAGCAAAGTCTAAGCATAGGAACATGCCTACTGTCTGACAATGGGTTTCTCCGTTTCAATGGCTTTGCTTACACAGGACACCAAATTCTGAATGTTTGCCCAATTAGTGTCAAAATTGGCTTGCCTGTGTAAACGCAGGCATTGTTTGCCACATCTAAAAAAAAAAAAAAGTTTAAAATTATTTTATTGAAAGTGGTTCAAAATGGATCAGCAATATCTATGAAAATGCTTACAATAAAGTATTGTGACATTACCTTAGCATTTCATAAACTCAAAAATACTGTAAGAACCAGGGATCACCATTGTTACATCACAGGTATACGCAAGCTACTCCATGGATAGTTGTTTAGAAAGTGTATTACTTGAATATGTTAGAATATATGAATTAATTTAGAAAAAAATTAGAAGCAAACCACAGACACAAACTTGATCGCTGTAGTCATTACCCTCTTCCGCATCATACTCAATCATTTACATGACCAAGAAATTCAGTTCTAGAGAAATGAAGGGCAAACCATTTCGTAAAAACACCTTTGTTTCTTTCTTCTTCATTTGGAATACATAATGGGACATTTTCTTCAGGCATCTTTGGCGATTAATTGTGATAGCCAGCACAGAAAAAAAAATTCATCAGCATATTGCTGAGGTTGAGGAAATGTTTAAACAGTATTGGAGATCCTTGTTTAATGCTCTCTAAACTGCATACGTCATGGGTTAAAAGCGATCCCGGCAAAAAGAGACAAACACATAATTCAAATCGAGAACCGTCTCACCTAACTAATTTCTCTCCTTACATTGTCAAATCTCCAACATTCACCCTGGATGCAGACCTCTGTACAAAATATAGTCAAACCACTATACATCCATCCAGGTCAGACTACTCAACCACACCCAAACATACAGTGCAACCCTCTTTTAGTGCTTCAACAATCATTCATTTTTCATTTTGAATCTCTTAAGTGGCCATGAGATGAGTCATGAGGCATAATGGATATAAACAACAGATGGGAAATTCAATGATTTGTATGTTATATTTGGTTAAGATGAGAAAAGGCCCTGCATCCAACAGACAGCTATTGTCCACCCTGTCTCTACATTCTTAATATACAGTATATAGCGTTTATGTACAAACCCCTATTCATTGTGCCGCTGCATCACATTTTACACACAGGCCCAAACCAATGTGTATTTGCAGCTCACGCTCTGCCACTCTCTTTATTCTCTTGCCTATGCTGGCTACTCTGGCAAATGGTGCCCATTTAATAGGGTTCGATCAAAGCAAAACCAATACCAATAATAACAAGATTTACTCCAAGTGGCAAAATGTAGTACCACATAGCAGTTTTAGCGAAATGTAAAAGCAGCAGCAGAGAGTTAGGGGAGTCTGAGTGTGGAATGCAGATGAGTGACAAACAGTCCAAACAATACAGCCATTTCGTGGGTTAAAATGGATTCTGTGTCAAGAGACACAGTACAATAGAAAAAAATAACTACAAAGAAGTCAGTGTACACTACACAGTACAAGGATTGAACTGAACAACACAAGTCAATACAACCGTTTCCTGGGGCCACAGAACAGAATGGTTCCATTGATGCCTTTAATCTACTATCAGTACAGTGATTAGCCCTGGGTAACCAGGTTAGGGGACCTGCTCCTGCTAATGACAGGAGAAAACATGTCAATTCAGGTCAGTCACAGCAAAGACCGGCAGATACTGAGACCCACTAGAACGACGCTGGGCAAAAGATGGAACCAAACAAATAACTGTCATCTTCACTCGCAACATTTAACTGAGAAGAGTTCAAAATTCTGGGAATGGGAGGGACACATTCACCATACACGTTCCCTCCATATAAGACATGAGCCAGCTTACCATGATTCACGGTAAGCATCTCTCCTACCGTGAATCTCTAGGATTGCTTACTTGAATATTTTTTGCTAGTGAAGATAAAGGTAACACTGAACTAACAGTGAAGAAGGAAAGGAATGTGCACAAGCTTCAGGCTACAGACCTGACACTGAGAACTAACTGTGAGTTTGTGCGGTGAATCATGCAGCACTAGCAGTGCAAATGTGATTTCTACAGAAAAAGGAAGTTCTGTCAACACGAGTGGTGCGGCCTAGAACAGGAACACTTAAATACTCGGCTAAAACAAAGACAAACTGTTTTTATGTGCATTCTATTTGTGTCTGTGAATGAACAGCTCCAGCTGTCTATTTTTGTGCTAAAGGAGTGTGTGCGCGTGTGGATTGCTTTCACAGTAATCCTATCTGCATGTGCGCATGTTTCGCGTGTGTGCGTGTGTGCGAGCATATATAGCTATCACCCAATTGCCAACAGTGTATGCAGGTTGTCTACGCCCCCCAGACCCTGTGGACCATTCAGTTACTGCAGCTCCTTCATCCTGTTGAGGGCGCTGCCGGCGTGGAACCACTCAATCTGGTTGTCATTGAAGGTGTGGTTCAGGGTGATGATGTCCTGACTGCCGTCACCGTGCTTCACCACTCCCTTCAGGGGCTGAAGGATAGACACAAGGACAGGAAAAGATTTGCTCTGTAAAGCACCATCTTCGTTTAACGTGGAGTGGAGTGGGGGGGTCATTTTGGTGACTGAACGGTCAGAGGCGCTCACCTTGCCGGGAGAGAAGTTTGCAAGGCCTGTGATGGAGATCTTGTCATCAGGCCGGATTTTGTCGTAGTCTGCCGGGTCGGCAAAGGTCAAGGGCAACATGCCCTGCTTCTTCAGGTTGGTCTCTGAGGAAAAACCGGCAGTGAGGAGGAAAGAAAATGAAAAAAAAAACAAAAGAAGGAGCTTTGAGAATTTGCTTCCATCCAGCTTGATTGTGTCAATAGAAATGCTCTCAACCACAGCGGGGCGGATCTCTAACATGCCAAATCAAGATAATAGAGAACAACATGCATAAGTGTTGACTGAATAAGTATTCACCACCTTTGCGATGACACTAAGCTGTGGTAGTGCCTATCGCCTCAGAAGTTACAAAATCTGTAGAACAGAGTCCATCTGAGTGGAATTAATGAGTCACCTAAGATTCCAAGATCTAAGATCAAATACACCAGTTTCGGGAAATCCCAGCAGTATGGCAGAGAGCATATTTTAAATAACGACATCATGAAGACCAAGAAGCTTTAAAAACAAGTCCTGGAACAGCACCAGTACTTTTTGAACTGAATGCAATTCCATTCATATTTGTAACAGTGCAAAATGAGAGAAGGTCCCTGGGGGATTTATACATAAGTAAACCACTGCACATGAGTTCTGTCTCACAAACAAGCCTCAGAACAGGTTTCCACCGAAAGATGTTCCTCTCATCTCATCTACCTCACATCCATATTCCCCCCTCTCTTAATGACTCCCCATAGAACTCCTTAGTACCGTGGATCCTGGCAAAGCTCTTGACGATGATGACCCTGCCACCCAGGTGTCGGGGCTCTAGAGCGGCATGCTCTCTACTTGAGCCCTCGCCATAGTTGTCGTCCCCCACAACCACCCACGACAGACCGCTGGCCTGGAAGGAGCAGAGAGCGAGTAAGCATACAGAATCTAATGTAAATATTGTGACCATGGGACAGCCCCACGCTCCTCTAATCAGCGACGGTCTGTCACTCACCTTGTAGTGACGAGCCACATCGGGAACACCTCCATACTCTCCCGTTAGCTGGTTCTTGATCTTGTTGACCGCATTGTTCTCAATGTTGACCGCTCCGATAAGCAAGTTGTTCGAGATGTTGTCGAGGTGACCTCGAAACTTGAGCCAGGGACCGGCAGCGCTGATGTGGTCAGTGGTGCACTTGCCCTTCACCTGGGGAAGAGGAAGGAGGGAAGGAAGAAAACACAGTGGATTAAATTGCCTTCCAAACATGGCACCAAATGCCTGAACAACAGCCAACTCAGAAGTGGTTTACATGTCTAATAATTAACAATGTATTTACTTGGTGGAGGGTGTTTACAAAGTGTTCCCGCAGAAACCTCCAGCATATAACGTCACTTACGAAGGTTAAAATAATTAAGTACAGCACAAGAACACAGGAATGGATATTCCTAGACACACCTAAAAAGCTAGCTTCTGAAGGTTAAACCGCCTTTAAATTTGCTTGCCACTCAAAAGAGAAATAACCTAACCTAGGCTTGAATGCATTGTATTTTAAGAAAGTGCAGGAAGTTTTGCCTCAAGACAATTGGGGCTGATTTGATTTATGGTTGTGTGCTTGCTTCTTGAAATCTGTTTGTGTTGGTTATTGAGATATTTTAGTTTTTTTTGCTAAATATGTATGTATACAGGGCACACCTGAAAAAGACAAAAGTGTTCATTGTGTTTTCCTTGACTAAATACAGAAATAGCAGCCTTATATCATATGCAAAACATTTGGTTACAGTATGATATATAAAGAATTTACTGTCTATGCAACTCTCTCACTCAGGGAGAACTGGGTCCAACTAGAGTGAGTGCAGTGCCATTTGATACAACTTTGTGAAATAAAGAATGTCTGTGTAAAAAAATGAATGCCACAGTACAAACACAAAATTGCAGAATCAATTGTGTTACCTGCCACATACATTTTATGCGCCAAATGTCACCTTCTCTAACATCTGCATACTACTACGCAACCTCTTGTCCATGAGACTTGGCTGTCCAACTCCCCTTCACCTTGATCAGCACCGGCAGGTCCTCTAGGTCCTTGCCGTTCCACTTGTCAAAGGGCTCCAGCAGCTGCAGCCGGGTGCTCGTGGGACTGACGTCCACCCTAACAGAGGTGCTATCAGCAGGTGGGTGCTGGTAGGTGTCCTGGCCAGGGTCAAAATCACGCGCAGGCAGCTCGTCGCCAGTGGGTGGCTCCAGCTTGAATTTCTCACCATTGGCTCCCATCAGGTAGTCGGTTTCAGGATTGAACTTCAGGGTACCGGCAATGGCCAGGGCTGTGACAATCTGTACAGGAGATGGGAGGGTTACTCGGGCAGATAGCTACAAAGGGACAATGTAGACATCCAAAACCAAAGGAGTGCGGGTGCGCTATGGCAATTCCTACCTCAGGGGATGTGACAAAAGCATGCGTGGCAGGGTTCGCGTCATTCCTGGAAGTGAAGTTCCTGTTGTAAGAGGTGACGATAGTGTTCTTCTCCCCTTTCTTCACGTCCTTCCTGTCCCACTGGCCAATGCACGGTCCACAAGCGTTAGCCAGGACCACTCCGCCTACATCTCTAAGGATTTTCGACTGAAGGAGAACAAACCATAGGATTGTGCCTGCAAAAACAAGTTACTAGAAACTGGTTGGGCAATGATTTTTTTTTTTTTTTTTTTAAAAGGTTTGAACGTACAAAGCCATCCCTCTCAATAGTGGCCCGGATCTGCTCAGAGCCAGGGGTCACGGTGAACGCAGCTTTGCACTTCAGGCCCCTGTCTAGGGCCTGCTTGGCCAGGGAAGCAGCGCGTCCCATGTCCTCATAGCTGGAGTTGGTGCAGCTGCCAATCAGACCTAGTGGGACCACAAGGAAAGAGTAAGACAGAGGAGGCACAGGGGATTTAAACAAATATGTAAATAAGCATGCAAACTATAATCTGAGGATAAACAGAAAGCAAAATGTTTTTAACTGGAGTGGCATGGATAACGTGTGACGGCTCGTGCTGATACTGACCTACTTTGACCTCTAGGGGCCAGCCGTTCTTCTCAGCCACTGCACCAATCTCAGACACTGGGTGAGCCAGGTCCGGAGTGAAGGGCCCGTTGATATGGGGTTTCAGCTGCCAAAGACAGACGACAGACAGTCAGCACTGACAATGCTCTTTTTCCCACCTTGAGATGTTGTAGAAACAAAAGTCACGGATGTCAGCCTAATAAGTCACCTCGCTCAAGTTGATCTCAATGACCTGGTCGTACTCGCAGCCCTTGTCAGGAACCAAGTCATCCTTGTACTCATCCGCCAGGGCAGCAATGTCTGAGGCAACATGGAAGAAGTCAGAAAGAGACTAAGGACTTCAAAAGGTCTAAGCTGTATGTATAGGTGGCTTTAAGACACACTGCGAAGGCCTGCGAGAAAAGGAGGCACAAGACTTATTCTTATTCCAGAATGTCTTTAGTCACTTCTAACCTGCACGTCCAGTCTTGTTGAGGTAAGTCTTCATGCGGTGGTTGTATGGGAAAATGGAGGTTGTGGCCCCAATCTCAGCACCCATGTTGCAGATAGTTGCCATACCTGAAGCCAGGAGGTGGGAAAAGTCACATGAACTATGAAAGCAAAACTAGCCCAGTGTTTGACAAAACCACTGGGAAAATTCAACGGAAACAAGCATACTGTTAAAACAAACTGAGTACATAGCCATTTACTCACTAGGTCAGGTAAACCTTACTATATGTTGTCCTCACCGGTGCAGGAAATCGAGTCGACACCTGGGCCATGGTACTCCACAATGGCCCCCGTGCCCCCTTTCACCGTTAGGATCCCAGCCACCTTCAGGATGACGTCTTTGGGCGAGGTCCAGCCCGAAAGACTACCAGTCAGCTTAACTCCAATCACCTGACGAGGGAGTTACTACTATATTTATGGTCCGTCTACGGTCCGTTTCTCTATACTAGTTGGAACGGTGATAGAAACAGAGATACAGGCGTGGCTGAAGGGAACGCAGTCAGATGGTTCTCCGTCATACCAACTCACATTAGGACATTTGAGCTCCCACGGGATTCCAGCCATGACGTCCACAGCGTCAGCTCCCCCGACCCCGATGCAGATGGAACCCAGGCCGCCCCCGTTGGGCGTGTGCGAGTCTGTGCCAATCAGCATGACTCCTGGGTAGGCATAGTTCTCTAAAATGATCTGCCAAGGATGAGCGACGTATATTTGTTAGATAAACGACAGCACAGTCACCTGACATATTGATCTCCATAGTCATGTTCCCATCAACTGTTTTCATGCGAGAGAAGTCTAAAGACAAATGAATGGTTCATTGTACATTGTAGTTTCTATTTGTGTCAGTAAAATACATTTTAGGAACATTTTTGTTAAAAATGCCTTTATTCGCAAATGTTGACTGATGTATTGCATAATAAAACACTGTCATCATAACCACATCTTACTATTTTTCTATGAATTTCTCTCAGTTTCAGCACACTTTTTGTTCTAAAAGCTTTTTAAATCTCAAAAAGTCAATTTTGGGAAAACACAACAATGGTGGGAAAATTCTGAAATTGTAGATATTTTATTTAAACACTTCTCTTTTCACGTGCCTACGACCGAGCACTTAAACTTAATCGCACTGTTTAGCCTTACAGCTTTTATAGCGTCCTAAGTTTTTATCCTGTTTTTATTCTATTTCTATTTTATTATTCTGTGTTTTCTTATTATGATGTTGTTTTGATGTTTTCATTTGAGTATTTGTTTTTATGCTATATTATTTTTTTTATTTTTTTTATTTTTCTTTGTAAAGCACATTGAATTGCTTATATGTATGAATCATGCTATATAAATAAACCTGCTTGCTATTCATATTTAAAATCTGTCACCAATTTGATTGAATTTTAGCTATTAAAAAGTGAATATCTGCATGTAATATGAATTCATGAGCACCAATCTGTGTTAGTCTCATTACAGAAGTGGATATTTCCCAAATCGGAATATGCTTCCAGATAAATCTCATGGTAGCTCAATCTGTCCAGCTACAATTTTTTGTATATTTCCAGTACCTGGTGGATGATTCCAGAACCTGGTTTCCAGAAGCCAACTCCATACTTGGCACCAGCTGTCGCCAGGAAGTTGTAAACCTCCTGATTCACTTCCTGGGTTAAAAAGGACAAGGGGAAGGGGTTTGGGTATCAGTTGGATAAGCAGAATATATTTTCAGCTGGTAGTTCCCTGTATCTAAGCTTCAAAGCACATATTTAGCTGCAGACCTTAATTCCCTTTTAATACCTGTTACTCAACTTGACCCCTATGCAATTGGATGTGGAAAGTATCTCATGCTAAATATTCAGTGCTTTGCTCTGTCTGAAAATATCATGGGATGCCCTCTGTGTTCAGCAGTTAGCAGTCTAAACACCATGGGAAAAAATCATCCCCCCTGAACGCCCCAAAACCTCAAACAGAAATGAGGTCAGGAACAGCTTCTTCTGCCCCCCTACTGACCTTGGCCCTCTTCAGGTCCTCGACCCCTCCGATCTGGGCCTCAATCAGGTGGTCACAGTGGATGGTGGTGGGCACGGCGACCCTGGGCAGGCCACTGCTGATGAACTGCAGCATGGCCATCTGGGCCGTGGCGTCCTGCATGGCCACGCGGTCTGGACGCAGTCGCAGGTAGGTGCGCCCCCTGGCAATCTCCTGCCCCACCGGGTCATCCAGGTGACCATACACAATCTTTTCAGACAAGGTAAGGGGGCGATTGAGCCTAAGGTGAGTGGGGGGGGTGATTGAAGTCGAGTGTTGTTAGGATTTGACACCCAAAATACATTCAAAAGGTCAGCGACACAGGAGTAAGGCTTTTCTAATTGAATAGGAGCTCTTTGTCGGTCAACAGAGAAGGGAAAAAAGCTACTGTACTGACCTCTTGCGCACAATGTTGATTTTTTCATGCAGCTTCTCGTAGTTGATGCTGGAGCTAGGCTCAAAGCGGCTCATGGCCACCTTGGCCTTGGCATTAAAGGCTGCAGAGACATGGAGACGCCTTGCCCCTCCAAGGACAAGCTAAAGGAGATGGATACGGTGGGACAATGAGTCAAACTCGAGAACATAATTATGTATTTTTCATTTTCATGTAGTATGACACACATTCTTCAAAGTAACTGAAGTGTAAGAAAATAAGGTTTGTACTCGAAGAACTTCCTGGTTGAAGAACGCCAAAGCTTAACCGAAGTGACAGTAAAAAAGGGTGATGCTATAAAACCACTAATCTACTATCTACATGACCTCGATGTGACTTGAACAATGTTCCATCCTCTCAAATGACAGAGTCTGACAGGACAATTATTGAAAGCAAACAAACAAGCACTGCATTACGCTAACTGTACAACCCAGTCAGCTAGCAACAAGCCATGCTCTCTTGTCCTATAGCATATAATGTGTAGGAGGATTAGCCAGGGTTGGTCATGTTTGGGTTTTGTGTTCAGATCGAATTGTAAAAGCTACCTCCCTACTCCCATCAGTGACGGTAATGGAACAAATACTAATAACAGAGTATTTACATAAATAGTTACATAGCTACACATGTATTCTTTAATACACTCCCATCTTAACAGAGTGTGGCTATGGTCTGAAAAGATGTTGATAATGCTGCAGGCTTTCAGCAGGCACTGTGTCAGACAGATGTCCTACAATAGATGGGTGTGATACAGGCTTTGGTGACTTAAAAAGCACCAAAAGGCACCATTCATCATATCAATTTATTCATTAGCGGAGTCCCCTAGATAGGCCTAGTAAGTTTCACTTGGTTTTCACCTGTACATGGTTACCCAGGATGTCTTTCACCAGGGCAGGCCCAGCTGATATTTAAAGCTGCTAACAAGGTACTTCATTTGGCATGAGAGATTTTGAAACACCCACACATTCAGTTGTTCTCTCACACTTTTCTGAGAATCCTGAGACATTTGTTTTCCTGTAGTCTGTTTTGCTCTTCTTCTGATGTTCATTCCCTATCTTACATTGGTGTGGGTATTTATTTTGGTTTGAATTTTCAGTGACAAATTCAGGGGGCATTCACAATTGATATCTTTCAGTGTAGAATTAGTTGCAAGTCAGCTTTTTTGCATGACTTTCTGGAACGCTTTCTTTTTAAGTGTTCATTTGCTGTCACATTTCCGTAAGTTCTCTTTTGGTTTGAGCAACAATATTGTTGATAGTTTTGTAGGAAATGTAGATGTAGACAGCCTCAATGACAAGTTTGGCCATCTCTACCCGGCGGAGGGCTTTTCAATGATGTGTGGTATATTTCCAAATCAGAAAATATTTTTAATCTCAAAATGAACTTGTCGCCAACCCTAATAACCGCACACTTAGGCTATAGCCTACATGTGTATATTGATATCACTTGGTGAGACACAACGGTGACAACATGAATTTGTACATATAAAGTGTAATCATGCATAGACAATGCAGGCAATGGCTGCACACATTTATAGCATGAGGTCCACAAGTCACCATGCATCATAACTCACTGGTAGATCGGTCAGTCAGTCCCAATTGATCCATGATACAGTCAGTTATTTTCACTCCATTTTCTCCAAGCTTTTGTCTAAACGACTGTTACCATGTTTACTCCATGGATAGTCAGTCTATAACAAGTCATGTGCCAAAATACGTGTCTCTACAAACCAGAATATTGAATAAAAATATTTTGTAAAAATATTTTGTAAACATATTTTAACGGTTGCCCATCCTGTTTTTCCTTTGGCCTATAGGAAGGGGAGATTGTGTCCACAGCAAAGTGGCAGTAAAACAAACATTTTGGGGCATCAGTTTGTATACTGCACTCCTGGCATCTAGCTCAGCTTTTTTCCCCCAAACTTCTAAAAATATGTAAACAACAGCTAACATAAGCGCCAGTAACTTCCCTCCAAATCAGCTAAGTCTCTCTGATCCGTTTTGCACTGAAAAACGCACTGAAAGTGCCTACCTCGCCTTATCTCTGGTTTCCTTTTAAAAATGTTCCAAGGAAATCAAGGAAAGGTGGTGAAGACAGTGAATCACGTAAATGCACTTGTCTGAAAGGCCAGACATGAACCACCTTCGAAACCACAAGAAAAGCGATCGACACAGACCATTTCAGAAAGCTCTGAAATCAGTTCAGTAGTAGTAAAGAATATGATTAGTATGACTATATGATTGTATTGCTGAAAAATAATTTCTGAGAAAATAATGTAATTAATTGCAACCAGTTTAGCCAGTTCTGTTTATAGGATTCACATTTGTGGCCGGGGGCACCAGCCTGAAATTAGACAATTCTCTGCGAAAATCCATCAAACATCTGTTCATCTGTTATGGTCTGTGTTTTCAAAGGTAAATATCCTCAAAAACACTGCTTACCCAGTGTTGCGGACATGTAAACCTGATGGTTTGTGACAGACAAAGCCACTTTAATGGTGCATTGGTGTGATAAACACCCTGGTGTAATGGAGGCCAGAACATACGTAATATTGTAGCTTTACCACTGAAGGACCGGAGTGAAAACTGTGACAACTGTTGACAGAGCAGAATTCTTAAAACGGACATTGAACCTGTGTGATTGTCCACCATGGAAGTATCATTGGAGTTAAATGCCTCTGGTCTTTTCCATGTCACACACTATAGAAAAACCACAATATAATAGCGTTGTACACTTGTTGCAGTAAGATGCAGGAAACACTGGAATTTGGGCCTCTATGTGGCTTCCCTAACAAATCTCCTAGTGTAAGAGCTGAGTTGAGGGAAAGCCTTTTCTTGGCAGTGTCTGGGTGGTGCGATGCGGCTTCCACTTTTAGATTACTGATCCAACTGTGCTCACTGTGATATCCAAAAAAATGGGTATTATTTTGTACCTTTTCCTAATCTATGCATTTCTATTACTAAAATCTTTGGTCTGCGTTGTCCCTCAGGTTCACTGCTTGACCAATAATCCATCAACATTGAGGTTATAAAATGTGACTACTTTAATGGTTCAGAGGTGAAGGACAATGGAAAAGTAATTGTGTCCATTTTAGGGACTGGGAGCTTCCACAACACTTACAAATATTTCCTAATATAAAACCAATGTCAATATACAATCATTCATTTTCAGTGTCAGTGTTTAAAAATAAAATAACAACCAGAACAAAATGTCAATGTATCATAATTAATTTAAAATTAGACTTCTGCAACTTACTTTACATTGATACTCAACTTCACATAATACAATTGTGTTTCTTTAACCGACCACAGATTTCACAGCAACCAGAAGAATACGCGTCGTGACACATCGTCCTGTGTAAATGTTGGCTATTGGTTGGGAGGTGAAATCCTCCATTTCTATAATAACTACAATGTATGTGACAACTTACGTCGGAGCATTATACACTGCTGTTTTGTACAGTACAATAGTACAGTACAGTCTGTACTGTAGCTAGCTATAACGTTATTTAGCTACGGTGATGGACCTGAAACGACATAATTAGCAGCTAAATAAGATTTCTTTAAATATTGATACAAAACTAGGATTTATTAACTGAACATCTGTAATTGATGCAACGAGTGTTGAATATAATTACTAATAAAAATGAAGTTTTACTTACCCGAAGCCGAGTGACAGTCATACAGTAGGCCGCCATTTTGTTCACTGACGCTTGACAGATCTTAAAACGCCTTGTGCCTGGATAGGTGTTTGCCTGCCGCAGTTAGGACAACTTCGCGGTTACAAAACAACCAGGAACTAACAAATAAACGTTATCCGTCTGAGATACGTTTTGAACCGTCACCAAATTCGGAATTCTAAGTCGGAAACTCCAGTAACACTTAAGAGCACCGACCTAAAAATCACATTCGTCATGATTTGACCTCGTTTTTTCCCTAGTTCCCATACGTAACGAACGCGGCATAATGCCGCCGTTATTTTTGTCCTTACAGGTGAGCTAAAACCGGGTATAGGTGATTATCTCTGTAAATCGTTGCAAACAACGCTAATGACACAAGTTCAACATACAATATCAAAATAAGATTGTGAAATTGGTTGAAATAATGTAGAAGAGACCAAAAAAATAAGTTTACTCATTTTTTAAAAAGTTTTAAGTAGGTGTAAGGCTACTTACAACTCTTATAACTCAGCTTCCGTTAGAGAAACAAAAGTCACATGATCATCATCTGAAATCTTTTTGAAGTCCCATTTTGTCAACAAATTATTGGTTAGTAAGACAAAATAAGAGACGATAGATAATGAGCTATTGAAAAAGACAGAGCAGTGCATACTTCTCACCAAACGAATATATGCAACGGAAACTCATTTTGATTGGTAGTGATAGTTCACTAGTTCACTTTTGAGGTCACTTTTAGACATGTTGAGATCACTTTTTAAGAACAGTGTTTTTTTGGAAGAATTTAGCGATTTGATGTGGCCGTTGTTCCCCATAAGCGAGCTATCTGAATAAACTAGCCACATATGCACCATACCGTTTATGCACTATTTTTAAGGGCTACAGTTTTACTGATACAAATTATTTGTATGCTTTTACGTAATTACATTACGTTA
This sequence comes from Esox masquinongy, assembly GCA_016801175.1. NCBI lineage: Eukaryota > Metazoa > Chordata > Actinopteri > Esociformes > Esocidae > Esox > Esox masquinongy. The sequence continues at coordinate 11,446 of JACXGI010005569.1, read as the reverse complement.
CATTAATATCCCGTATATCTTTACTAAACCAAAGAAAAATTATGAACTTTCAAATTATCACATCCATCACCATAGTTTCACTAGGAAGTTTAAACAAATATTGTAAATCACTTTACGATCCTGAATCTAGCCTATATTTTGTGGAACAACATTACCCACAATTCCTGCTAAACGTAATATCACTTGACTTGCTGACTGGACACCCTTGCAGCCCAATAAACAACGAGTCCTCCCCCATCACAGCCAATAGATACTCTGTTGCTATCATCGCTTATATTTTTAGCAATGGCACAGTACTCATTTGGAGTCACAAATATCCATTCGCCAACTAAACTAGGATGTCGCTTACTAGTTTTGCAAAAACATGGATGTCAATTTCTTGTCACAGGTAAGGGACAATGTAGAAAATATATTTTACTGTATACAACCATAGCAATATGGTCAACCATATTTACTTACATTTACAATTCTGAACAAATCATTTTGCCTATTCCATATACTTTATGTTTAAACAATATGCTTATTAAGTCGACCTCTATCTCCTATATGCGTATTTTCGCTTTTTTGTTATATTACATTACGATAATATCAATAAAGTAGTCCCTATTTAGACCAACGTCACAGAACGGGGGGTGTGGGCGAAATGCTACTGTATAAATGCGCAAGGTTGCCAAACAGTAAAGTTTTCGTAGGCTGTGTCATTCAAACCTATCGGTTGTGATAAGAGGACCTAGATCATACGTTTTAAGATATGTTTAACACATGACATATCCATCTTTAAACACTTACGTTGAATGCCAGATAATTTTCGAATTCACTATAAAAGCTGGAAATAAAAGCGCCGGGACGGAACTCAAGCTGCACCAGTAAGTATACACAGCGTCTGCATATAAACATATGGCACAGACATTTTTATTCATCAGCCGTGTAACGGTACGTCTTATTTGCTAAGATATAGTGGATCCTGGGGGTTGAATCGAAGGGTGGTTTTTGCACTATCCTCTAAAAATGCACTTCTTTTCGAGAAACTGAATCTGTAATGGGTTCTGTCAACCATTTTAGATTCGGATGTTGTTTTTAGTGAGAATCACTTAAACTCTTTTGGAAGTCAAGTTGTATTTATTCGTCTCACGCAGGAAACGAATGTCCTCCTGATGGTTGGTATTTTCGGGCAGTACTAACTTATTCGTAGTTCTGCTCCTCGGTCGGTATACTGACATGCAACATTCACCAGTTCATTAGTCACTTATAATTTGTTGACATGAATAAATTCTAGAGGCATCCAGTTTGTAAGAAAGATGGCATTAAGTGTCACATTTCCGCTGAATGGTGAAAATGTCATCGCGGAGAGATTATTGGCAAATAGGCTTCCCACAGCATTTTGAAATCGTACGCTTACTTATTGACATTGCTTAAATATATGTTTAAATGTAGACTACTCTTTGCTTGCCAAAATAAAATATGCGTACATATGGTAGACATTGTCTTCACGCACCTTATTACCAACATCCCCGGTTGCTACTTTTTTCTTTAACTGACCAATAGAAAAATAATCATGAATCAATAAGATATGCCTTATTTGTTACTATAGCAAATGTTACCATTGGTTTGATAAAGCATGCTACAATTTTACAATACGTGCTTTATCGTTCGGATGGTTTACTGTAAACAATATGGCAGCAACTGTTTCATCGTATTACACCATGTAACCTAGTGTTTGTAGTAGTATACTTAGTAGTAGGGCACAATCATGATAAACAAATATTTGATAGACACATCTTCATAATTTAATAGCGTTGCATAGTATAGTATGAATATGCACAATGAAAGAAATGAATATGCCAAAAATAACAACTAGAATCCATTTTGATCGATAAGAGGTTTGACACTGGTACGTAAGGCTTGAAAGAATTGTTTGTTGGAATGACATTGAATGACATTGGATAATGGAAATATTTATCATGGTTGATGCTTGTGGAAGATTAACTGTCAACTTCATTATCAATGGTTTTCAGATTTTTCAAAGGTAAGAGTCAAGTCTGGTGTTGCCTCTAAATGCTAGTAGAAATCTGCGTTTTCTATATCCCAAACATTTACTATGGTATGGTTTCACACCTCTCTAAGTTTTGTTTCTATATTTAAAAAAAGTAAAACACCATGCTAATAACCAGCCAAGTCAGTTGATTTATTGGGATCATTGATCGTGTCCATCTTGTAGCTATATGTGCAATATTTAGCCTGCAAACAGTGGCTATATCTCAAATCAACAATGATCACCTTATACCAATCCACCTTAGCTGAGCCACAGTTATTTATCTTTCTTGATGCATACATCATGTCCATGTTCTTGTAGTGCTCAACTACATATACAATTGTCAGATTTAGCTTGCTGGGTAATCCTGGCTGCTGAAACCCACCTTGTGCCAGTTGTGTGTGTGAGGGCAATGTTTATGGTGCGTAGGTGGACTATTCATGGCACGCGTTGTGATGATGTTAATGGTATTGCATGGTGGGAAATGGTGTTCTTCATGCACTATAGCTAGTGCCCTGCCATTTTACAGAATGCAGTCACTGCTATACGTGCCTAGATGGGAACTGGACACCCACAGCCTACTTTCACTCCCGCTCTTGTCTTTCTGATTGATTTTGTACTTCCTCTAATTGTGTAATCCTGAGTAGTCCAGCAACAGCTGAAGGATTGCAGATTATCATGGATTTCTGCCTTGATCACTGCATCTGTTACACCCTCTTAATGCTGGCTTGCTAACCATTTCACTCTCTCACTATGCCTTCTGTTGAAACCTATTTGGTCTCAATCTACCTCCCTAGAACTAACCGCTTGTTTTCTTTCTTCCCCAGTTGGACTCTAGATCTCGGTATCTTGCAAGTAAAACAAATTGGAAGATCTAAACTGCTTCCTGGTCACCAAGTCTGTCCATGCTGACCAACCAGGAAAGGGTTTGAATATTCTGCTTCAACTCCACCTGCATTACATGTAGAGGGGTAAAAACAATCATAGAGTTCGAGGTAACTGTCCCGGTGTTGTATTGCCTCATCATCGACACTTGATTTGAGGACTTTGCTATCCAGACTGCTTGGTACAGTCATGCACCTAGAGGTGAAGGTAGCGCTGAACTTTATTGTATCCTACCTGTATAACAAACTGCCCCGTCGCCGTGCCGACCTTTTCGGGGAAGAGTTAGAGCGGATACTGGTGTCACGTTATGAAGGCCACTGGTACCCTGAAGCTCCTTTGCGGGGCTCTGCCTTCCGCTGCCTGCACCTAGGGGCCCCCAGGGACCCGTTAGTAGAACTAGCTGCCAGGAGAAGTGGACTGGACACAGAGGAAGTGCGAGCCAATGTCCCCCCAGAGCTGAGTGTGTGGATTGACCCTTACGAAGTGTCCTACCAAATCGGGGAGAAGGGAGCTGTCAAGGTGTTGTACTTGGAGGATTCACCCAGCTTAGGTGGGGAGGGTGAAATGGTGGAAGGGGTGAGTGGTGTAAATAAAGGAGACATGGAGGTAGAGGAAGCAAAGAGCTTAGGGTTCAACCCTGAGGCGCAGGTGTTTGTTCCAGTCGGAGGTCAGGTATCTCCAGTCCTACTTCCTTCCCTCTCCAGCTCGCCCACACCTCTGTCGGCCTCATCCTGCCCTGGGCTTTTCAGCTACCCTGGTTCCAGCACCCCCACAAACCCAGCGGCCCACTCCTCCAACGCGGCCACACCCTCCCCTCCGAGCGGACTCCCCTACCCCACCGCTCAGCCGCCAACAACGGCCACACTGCCCAGTGCCCGTCCACCGCCGCAGCCCATCACCTTCACCACAGCTAGTTTCGCTGCCACTAAATTTGGCTCCACCAAGATGAAGAAGTCTGGCGGTTCGGGGTCGGCCGGCGGCTCGGGTGCGGGCGGGCCTCCGCCACAGAGGATGCTCTCACGTTCCCCCACCAATATCTCTCCCCCAGGGCTGCTGAAACACAAGCCTCTGTCCCTCTCTCTGCACTCCCTGGGGGGTCAGATCCCCAGCCAGCTCTCCCCTAATGCCAAAGAGTTTGTCTACCCAGCGTCCCCGGGGCCCCTCTACTTTGACACCGACACTTTGCCCATGCCGCCACACGCCAGTCCCTTCCAGCCTCCTCACTCTGGCCACTCCCACCCCTCCTTTGACCCGTTCTCCAGCCCTCCACCGGGCACAGCAGTCGGCGTCATTGGTGGCAGCGGTGGGATCGCTTACATGGAGAAGCCCTCGTTTGTGGAGGGGATTGGAGGGTATAACCTGCAATATCCTAGCCAGGCCTTCCAGCCTGTGGTGCTGGCCAACTAAGCCTTTCTTATGATTAGTATTGCTGTTGCAGCAGTAGGGCAGTAATGCACAATTTTTTTTTTTTTTCTAAAATCGTTCTTACTGATACTACAGCATATAATTAATTTTATTACAACAACCTCCACTATGTATTTCATTATCGTTATTTCCATATGGTTTTTACTGTTCAGATTGTTTTGAGGATTATGAGTTCAGTTTCTCTCTGACCAGAGGAGTGACCAGCCTCCTATTGCACAGACATTTTTTCCCATTGAATGTTCAACAGAGTAAAATGCTCTTTAGATTTGGGCTGTTGACAGCTGTATCTGTTAATTATATTTTGCACTGTCACGCTGTGAAACTGGACCGATGTTCTGTAAGAAGGCTTTGGAAAGCTTAGCACTACCCGGCCAAATGCAAAGAGGGATTGTGCCGTTTTTCTGTGAAGTCCTATCGTGCTAACAAGTGTTAAATGTTCTGTCCTGTGGCTTAGGATCCAGACTCATCATTAATATTTTGGGCCAGTTACTCAAGCCTTGAAACCCGGTGTCAGAATCTCTTTGGCTTGAGGTATCAGTATTGCCATTCATAAGCCCTGAATTGTGTCCATGGAACTTGCTAACATAGGGAGCCTCTTTAGTCTAGGGGAAATAAAGGGTGTGAAGTGCAGGGTATGAGAAAATGTATCTGTCACGACAGGAAAAATTACTGCTGGGAAGGTCAGCAGACCTTTGTGAACGTGAGGATATAACGACGTACTAATCTTTCGAACGCACCACTTGCACACAGATATCCTCCCACACACACACACACACACACACACACACACACACACACACACACACGGTATATAGAAACTAGTCAGCAGTGTGTGAAGGTGAACGGGTGTTGTTAGTGGGGGATGGGATGGAGTTAAGCAGCGGGGATTGTGATAAATGGCTTAGCTTGACTTTGACTATGAAGGAGAGGTCTTACTCTGCAGGGAAAGGAGAAGGCGAGGGAGTAAGGAGAAAAGGATGGCATGACGGGGGCATCCACGAGGTTTTACCACTTCTGGCATCTTGGGTGCAGTAGCTTTAGACAGACACTTTAAAACCCGAAGCACGTTTCTGTAGAGCATCAGTGGCATTGCAGCCAGAGGCCCACGCTAGCTACCTTGCTCCAATCTCCATTGTTGTTGCTACTCCAGACCACCAGAATCATATAATGAAAGCTGTTGTTTTTGTTTTCAGTTTCCAGGACGATGAATGTTACCCAAATCTTTGGTTTTTGATGCCATTTCAGACCATTCCCATTGACAGTGGTGATATCCCGGCTCCATATATTTAATAGAGGGATCTGGTAGGTCAGGGTTCAGGCACCTGCCTAACCTCACCTTTCCTTTTGAGCCAATCCAGCACTTTATATTCTTGAGCTATAGAGGCCACGCACCCCGTCACCGCCAGAGGTAAACATAAAAAAAAATAAAGATGGCCCATTATTTTAAAGCTATTTTGCCTGAGACATTTCAGTTCTGTCAAGATGAGATTTATAATAGATTTGTATTCTGATAAAATGGGAAGCGAAGGGGAAGCGGCCCTGGCGTCATCTAAATGTTTTCTAGATTGTGCCTGTGTGTTTACGGTAACCTGAGGACCCTTGACCTGCACTCACACTGGCATTTCTGTGACAGGTGGTCATATGCATGGATGCAGTCATGCACATTTTATTTAATTTTCTTGGTTTCCAGGGGTTGGCAGGTATGGCTGAGATCTCTTTATAAATGTAATTGTTTAGGAAAGGGTGCATTTTTACATTTGTTTGTAATTTATTTACATTTTTCTATATTTTTCCTGTGTGTTTTGCAAAATAATGATAATTTGTTAACTTAAGAGATATATGTACTATAACCCTAGTATGTATATATTTCTTATGTTTAGATTTCCTTTGTTCAGTTTCTTATGTGCTGAAGTTATTTTTTACAGAAATAACAATGAATATATATGCAAGTTGAGACAAAATATAGATGTATAAAATAAAGTATTGAATGTGTATTGTACCTTGTACAGAATTTGTCCAATAAAAGACGGGTAAATGTGATCTGTTAAATTGGGTTTTTGGAGAGTTTCAGAGATGAATGTTTACAATGGGTGATAGAAAGTCTGAAGGCATAATTCTCAGTTGTCTGTGTGTTCTAAGGGCAGTTTGAAAACACTTGCGATAGATTCCTGTCCCTCCTTAATTCATACTCTTAAAACCAAAATTACCCACATGTCCCCTTATGTGCTCACACCTTAGTCATGCCTGTTATTCATTCCTATTCCATCTATGTATTTTCCAGTGCCATACACTTTGGTTTAAGCTCTATACTCCTACCCTTATTTGTGTGCCTGAACAGTCCTACTGTGACTCAAATGGCTGCCAATTTCATTCTCACAAAACAAGGGGAAGCAAAGAATCCATTCCTGGAGTCTAATCCTTGTTGAGTATTCACCTCACATCCATTTGTGGTAACATTCCCCTGCTTCTGCTACTATAGCCATAACTCAGACTGTCTTTACTCACACAGACACTGACACTGGTCTAGAGCAATGTGTAACTAATGCCATATTCTAGAACTCCATCTGTGGGTTCTTAACCCTTTTCAACCTCAAATATTCTCTATAAAAAGAAATCCCAGTATGTTTTCAGTGTTACAAGCAGGTTTAGGATGAGGATAGTCAATGAATATGCTGTGAATGTGACTAAATTATGATCAGTCTCTGGTCAATCCTGGAGGTGGACAGCCTAGAAATGGATGTAGCCATTTTGTTTTATTTGTTTGTTCACTCATGAGATTTTTGGTTTCCAAAATCCCTAAAAGTTCTGGGTTAGAAGCAACACTGAGGTCAATGCCTGCCAATGGAAGGCCAAGAAACCGACAACTGAGGGATGTGGACAGCTCTACTTTAACTGTCGTCTGATGAATTATAGGCAAGTGTACATGCACATGGTTTCGCAAAATTAGCTTTTTGGTCACTGGGTGGACAGAGTGCTTAAGTTGTTGTATAGAAGCTAATTGTTGGGATACGTCTTGTATTAAGTATAACACATTACAATATCCTGTCTATTGTAATTCAAAAGCCTTGTATTTTGTTTTTATCTACACCATAGGCTGCTCTACAACCAGGATAGAATCAAACTGAGGGGAAAACAGTTTTATATTATTTTGCTTATATCCGTGTGTATTTTATTTGGCACTTTGCAATATGTTGTGATAAATAATTTTATTTTCTATGTAAGATTTAACATTAAAGAATAAATGGATATAATTCAAAGTCAGATTTATTAATATAGTGCTTTCTTTTTTTTGCCTGTATTTTATTATAATTTTCCTATTTTGTATCTGATCTGCACACCCTGTACACTACTGAAATGCAATGACCTGTTTTCTGTGCTCCCTGTGGGAATGGGGACTTACTACTGCAGTTTCTTATTGTATCAAGTTCTTTTTTTAAGTTTGTAATAAAACAGAATGGCAAAAATACGCATGGAAAATAATCACATTCTCCTGTCGTCATTTTTGTCTGTTTCAGTTTATCAAGCATACTTAAATAGTGTGTTTTGGTGTAATTATCATTACGAATAATCAAATAAGAGCTAACTTGATCCCTAATTTGTCTAGCATTTACATGTTCTCCTGTGGAAATGTAGTGACTTATTAAGTCTATTTAAGTATGTTTGATGCAGAATGGTTTTGTATTGGTTCCTAAACAGAGGAGTTGGTTAAATAAAGTAATATAAATGAAAAGGTCCACACAAGAACCAATTTAAAAACACAAAAATCTAGTAAACAGGACATACAGTATGTAAATATCTGGAGTGTGTGTGTGAGAGAGCAAGTCTATGAAAAGTGTATGATTGTTGGCAAAAGAGAACCTAATGCACAGGCAGTTGGAAAGTATCTAATCTGATATTCTGTGAATGCTCCTGACCCATGTCTAAAAAACAATTGGTAGCAGTGCGAAGAGCCGATGACATGAATGGCTGTGGTCCATGAGGATATTTGTGACATGTATACAGTACCATGCGGACAAAGGGCAGGCAGGGTGTCAGGTTGACCAAACAGCCACACAACTAAGGGCAGTACAATTGTGGTACCAGGCAAAGATGCAGTCAGAGTATGTTCTCAGCTGTGCATCTGTAGAGGTTTGTGAGGTACCACTGTGGAATGTAGTGTGGTTGGTTTTAGGTCCCTTGGATGTGCATGTTGAGGCATATTGCCATGCATACAGCTACTCCGTGTAAGGGGTTGTGCCCTCTCTTGGTGAGCCTACCCTTTCAGTCTAGGGTCCAGTCTTAATTCTTCCAGCTTTCTAATGAGCTTTGAGGCGACAGATGTTGAAAGCCAAGCTGTAGTCTCTTGTCCATGTGGGATACAGTGGTGTGGTGGCCGTGGGTTCATATGTGACTTGGGGTGGTGTGCAAATTGCAGTGGGTCCAGGATGACCGGTATGACGGTCAGGTGATCCATGACTAGCCACTCAGCACTTATAACTGTAGGGTATGCTATTGGGTGGCGGTCCTTTAGCTTGGTCACCTTGGCAAGTTTAGGTAGTGGAACAACGACCTTGAAACAGGTCCTTTTATTGCTGCCATGTATTGTGTTGACTTACAGTTATATGGTATGATGAATGCTTTAAATTTTTTGTGGATGCTGCCAACCTCGGTTTCTGATTTAAATGTTTTATTTGTCAGTGTAGGGCAGGATTTCTTAAACTAGGGGTCGCAACCCCGAATGCAGCCATCCAATTCTTAAACTGGAAAAGAATTGCATGTAATTGTGTTTATGCAAGTAACGCTTATCAGCAAATGTGGTTGTTTTACAGTGAGGATTTTTGCAAACAACATCAGGTATGATATTCTCAAAAATCTAATTCCACGAACTCGACCACGCTAGACAAAAATTACCTCAGGTTTCATCACCTAGAAACATTGCCAATGCATTTGACTAAGTTGGTATCTGTCATATGTTTGCATGCTCCGTTTTGTGACTCCACTAAACACTATTCTCTTATCGTGTGTCGATATTCGGCATTAACATGCTTGGTCAGCTCATCCTTGGCTCTTTGCTTCATCTCACACCCACTCACGACATCTAATTCCCCTACTCATTTCCCCTCTTATCTCCCCTTAATCTCCGCCAAATTCCTATTTTGCTCCTTTGTCTATCTGCTCTCTATCCCATCACATTCCCCACTCATCCCTCCCATGTGCTCTCCTCTATTTCCAGTCCTTATTTCCCTTTTCTCTGAGTCTGTGGTTATGCAACGCTGCTCTCCTGTGTGTTGTGATCATTATACAACATTTAGTTCTCCACTGGAATACTAATGGAGATGAGTCAGGGGCAGAGGACCTCAGAAGGTGCATGTGTCCATGTTTTACCATAGTTGATGTGTGTCAAAAGAAACATTCAACTTAAAAAAAAAAAAAAAAAAAAAAAGGAAGCTGTTTTTGGTTTAGAGGTTAGGTTTAGGGTTAATAAAAATTGAGGAATGAATTGGGGTTCAGAGTTATCTTTAGGGTTAGAGTATAAGATTCTAAATGGGAATGTTTTGTTTTGGTGTGTTCCCCGAAGGAAAGACATTTCCGAAGTTGTGGGTGTCCTACAAAATTAGTCTCTTGCATCCGGCTGATATTTTAAGCGCAATTGAAGCATGAATACTGGCTTAAAGTAGCAGTAGAAACACTTATAGGTTTAATATAGACCTGTAAGTTTTAGGATAAAAGTTTAATGTAGGTACCAGGCACAAAGCAGGACAAAAAGCAAACCAGAGTGGTACCATCCTGTAGGTATTCCAGACATGGTACAACGGCCTGGCTGAGGACCTACGCTGCTGTGTTAGGTAAGGTTGTACTCCACAAATGTTGTAGAACATTATATAAAATATTAATGTTAATAATAAACATAGGTAAGACACTCAAGTGACTGGCACGGAACCTTCCTCTCTATCTTTACTTGTGTAACAGTTCTACAGAGTTGTCCAGTCTTCCCTTTACAGTACTGATGACAAGATTGCGTACAGCTGAAAAACAAACAAAAGAACGGAGAGGCTTTAGTACCAAAGCTAATTGTCTGCCAAGCAAAGGAGAAACCAGTCCTCCTTCAATGAAGACACTGATTAGCAAAACAATGACAACCTGCCCAGGATCCTACCTCATCTTTCAACAAGCAGCAAGTTATGCGCACTCTGCTGTTCACAGTTCATGTAGATTATTGGAAAGGTAGACAGCTTCATTAGTTTGATATTATGTGATTATGCAACAGCTAGACAGCAATTGTCGTGTCTCCCCATAGATTTTAAAACAGATTTAGGTCGAAATTGAAACTAGTCTCTTAGAAACATTGAGTCTAGCGAATGACCAACATCTTGTTAACATGTAGACAGAAAATGTAGCAGATGTATTACACTGACCGGTCTACAGAGCAAACAACTAAAGAAAAACATCTAGTGATACTGTCAGCAAATTTTATTATTTAAATGTTTAATAAATGGTTTGTCTCTAAAGATAGATTGGTGTAAGATATCTACTCACCTTGTTGGCTGCATGTTGACAAGATGTTGGGCAGTCAAAACTAGGACTATGGACCCACTGAGCATTTCAGTGGGTCCACAAGTCACCCCAGAGAAATAAAAAAAAAGTTATTTAGCCCACTAAAGTAACAGGTTAAGCAGACTGAAGTAGGTTTATGGTAGGATTTTGATTGTGCTTTTCTCGTGCAGATTTCAAGCGCACAGATACCATGATGGATAAATATTGTAATTCCTAAACTAAAGGCTATGCATTTAGGCCAAAAAGTGTAATCCTTTTGACATACAGTGCCTTGCGAATGTATTCGGCCCCCTTGAACTTTTCGACCTTTTGCCACATTTCAGGCTTCAAACATAAAGATATAAATCTGTAATTTTTTGTGAAGAATCAAGAACAAGTGGGACACAATTATGAAGTGGAATGAAATTTATTGGATATTTCAAACTTTTTTAACAAATAAAAAACTGAAAAATTGGGCGTGCAAAATTATTCAGCCCCTTTACTTTCAGTGCAGCAAACTCTCTCCAGAAGTTCAGTGAGGATCTCTGAATGATCCAATGTTGACCTAAATGACTAATGATGATAAATAGA
>JACXGI010005568.1:0-46263 GCA_016801175.1 Esox masquinongy | reverse complement strand
TACCATGGAACACAGTGAAGACAGTCATCATCAAGTGGAGAAAATATGGCACAACAGAGACATTACCAAGAACTGGACGTCCCTCCAAAATTGATGAAAAGACGAGAAAAAAACTGGTCAGGGAGGCTTCCAAGAGGCCTACAGCAACATTAAAGGAACTGCAGGAATTTCTGGCAAGTACTGGCTGTGTGCTACATGTAACAACAATCTCCCGTATTCTTCATATGAATGGGCTATGGGGTAAGGTGGCAAGACGCAATCTGACAGATTTGGAGCGCTTTTGTAAAGAAGAGTGGGCAAATATTGCCACATCAAGATGTGCCATGCTAATAGACTCCTACCCAAAAAGACTGAGTGCTGAATAAAATCAAAAGGTGCTTCAACAAAGTATTAGTTTAAGGGTGTGCACACTTATGCAACCAGGTTATTGTGAGGTTTTTTTTTTCCCCTGAAAGATTTCAGTTTGTTTTTCAATTGAATTGTTCACGTTATAGGTCACATTAAAGGTGGAAAAAGTTCTGGCATGATTTATCTTTGTCTCATTCTTTTACATCACAAGAACCTGGCATTTTAACAGGGGTGTGTAGACTTTTTATATCCACTGTAGATTTTAAACACATTTTCAAACTTTGAAAAATACGGTTTAATCGCAATAACTTTTTAACATATTATCATAGAAACTTCTTTCCAAGTTCAAAATATTCTACCCTAGGTTGGACAACTTTTACAACCCTTGATTTGATACAGAAATCACAACTAAATTTGATCAAAATGATGCACATACATTTCATACACATTTTTTAACTTTAGAAATTACTGTTATATCGCAATAACTTTTTCAAAAAGTATAATGGAAACTTCAAATAAGGATGATTAAAGAAATGGCTTTGACATGGTGGTTATTCTTGTTATTTTAATAAAAATTCAACCAATCGGTTAAAGTGGTTTTATAAAGCCCTGTATACATTGAGTTGTCACAAACTGCATTGACATATACCAGGCCTGAAACCCTAAAGGGCAACCAACAAGAGTTAATGTACAGTGGCTATGAAGAAATCCCTAGTAGGGTCAAAACTTAAGAAGAAGCCTAGAGAGGAACCAGACTCTCAGGGATGGCCAGTCCCCTTCTGGCTGTGCTGTGTAAAGATTATAAGGGTACATTACCTTTTGGGCAATGTATTTGCATGTTCATAAAATGTGAATGCAAATATATTGCACCATTATTTTTAACTGTACAGCCAATTAAGAACAAATTCTGATTTGCTATTTGGAACTGACCTGAGGCATAACATTGAAAGACAAGGGAAAGTTACATGGAAATCCACTATGTAAAGTTGCAAAAAAAATCTGTATAAATTCAAGGTGTGAATGTATGATAAAAGCAAAGGTTGTAAAAGTTGTCCAGCCTACTGGAGAATATTTTTAACTTCGAATGAAGTTTTTATGTTTTTTGAAAAGGTTATTGCGATATAACAGTAATTTTCAAAGTTAGAAAATGTGTACAAAATCTAAGTATAGGATTTGCATCAAATTAAAGGTTGTAAAGGTTGTCCAGCCTAGTGGAGAATATTTTGAACTTGGAATGAGGTTTCAATGTTACTTTGTGGAGAAGTTATTGCAGTGAAACTGTGGCTTTCAAAGTATTTGGAATTTTGAAGAATCTAGTTGAGAATTCTAGATCAAATCAAAAGTTGTAAAAATTGTCCAGCCTAATATGGAATATAGTGAACTTGGAATGAAGTTTCTATGATACTTTTTGTAAAAGTTTTTGCATTAAAACGTTTTTCAAAGTTTGAAAATGTGTATGAAATCTATATGCACTATTTCGATCAAATTAAAGGTTGTAAAAGTTATGCAGCCTTCTGTAGAATATTTTGAACTTGGAAAGAAGTTTCTATGATAATATTTTAAAAAGTTATTGCGATTAAACTGTATTTTTCAAAGTTTGCAGAATCTTGAAGATTCTAGTTGGGATTTCTGGATCAAATCAAAGGTTGTAAAAGTTGTCCACGCTAGGGTAGAATATTTTGAACTTAGAATGAAGTTTCTATGATTAAATTTTAAAAGGTTATTGCAATTATACTGTATTTTTCAAAGTTTGAAAATGTGTTTAAAATCTAAGTGTTCTTTTTCGATCAAGTTAAAGGTGGTAAAAGTTGTGCAGCCGACTGTAGAATATTTTCATCTTGGAATGAAGTTTCTATGATACTTTGTGAAAATGTTATTGCGTTAAAACTGTGTTTTTCAAAGTTTAAAAATGTGTTTAAAATCTAAGTTCACTATTTCCATCAAATTAAAGTTTGTAAAAGTTGTGCAGCCTACTACAGTATATTTTGAGCTTGGAATGAAGGTTCTATGATAATATTTTAAAAAGTTATTGTAATTAAACTGTATTTTTCAAAGCTTGGAAATTTATTTAAGATATAAGTGTACTATTTCCATCAAATTAAAGGTTGTAAAAGTTGTCCAGCCTACTGGAGAATATTTGGAACTTGGAATGAAGTTTCTGTGATAAGTTTTGAAAAGGTTATTGCGATATAATAGCGTTTTTCAATGTTAGAGAATGTGTGTAAAATCTAGGTTTTATTGTTTGATCAATTAAAGGCTTGTAAAAGTTGTCCAACCTAATATAGAATAGTTTGATAAGTCAGTCAGAGTTATCAGTGAAGAATGCAAGTAGTTTTAACGTTTAAATGTTTCCTTCGAATCTCTGTTGAATCTCTGTTGAATGTCTGTTGAATGTCTGTTGAATCTCTGAATATAAAACCAACTTTACCTCGGTCAGTAAAGTTGGCAGTGTAGTCACAACTTCATTAGGGAAAACATCTAGCATCAAGAGTGATAGTGACCTGAGGCAACTTTGGAACAATGTTCTCTTATACAGATTGCTGAGTTGAACTCAAGATTTCAAGAAGACACATACGGGATCATGCGAGCTGCAGCCTCCCTTTCCAAAGAATCCCAAACCTGCGGCATTAAAGAGCTGCTGAAGACCACATGCGATCATTATACAATATCAATTAAGGATGCTGAATTGACTGTCATTATGGACTTTTCCTCCATAATGAGTGCACTTCACAGCTGCCCTGGCGATATTTTCCCTAATATAAACTATCTGTTAAGGATCTCTGTCACACCAATGACATCATGCAGTGCGGAGAGACTTCTCAACAACTAGGATAAAAAAAGTCTTCGCACATCAAGCGCCCGGCTGAAACACGTCAGTTTGCTGTCTATTGAGCGTGAACTTAACAGATAAATTGGATTATGTTGAAATCATCACCATATTCAACCGTCTGCGCCTTGTGATGTAGGTCACACCTTATGATGCGTCTAAGCCCATAATATTGTCCTGCTGGCCGTGGTAGAAATTGTAACAAAAAAAATAGGCTTGTTTACCCACCGAGATTAAAGTGCGTCTGAAAATGAGTTTGATGTTGATGGCAATTGGTCTAAAGTTACTGTCGCATTTTAATATGTTGGGATTAGTAATTATTTGTATAGCCTACGTAACGAGGTTGCTCCAAGTACTAGGCAGTAGTTTAAAACTATTGTGCGAAATAATATAGCCTACGGTGCATGTCGCAAAATAAATAAAGTAGAAGAAATGCCTATCCAATTTTTCCTTGGCCTATCCAAAACAATATCCCCAAACAATAAAAAAGAAGCCTACTCATCTCCAATACAAAGGCGAAAGGTATGCTACAATTATGTATGTTAAAATAGGTTACATCTTACCTGTCCTAATTATTAGATCGCCTTCTAATTTTTACTGAGCTCACCCTAATGAAAAAAGCACGTGTAACACAAAAGCGCTCGCCCCACTTTTCATTAATTCTGCAGGCTATAGTGAAATGTTTTTCCGTTTATCATCAAGGTATTGATGTTTGAACTAAATGATTTAGGTGATAAATTAACGGGTCCTTTCACCTAAGCGATTCAGTTCCAAACGTTCACTAAAAAGAGCCGTAACTTTCTCATTCCCGTTTTCGATATGCACACGCGTAACCGTCGTACCAATTAATCTCGAAAATGACAAGATAATACATCTATATAAACATTATTAGAAGCACATATCACTGTGCACTGTCGACGCAAGCCTCAACGGTCTCAGAAATAAGATTAGGTTACTCATCACTAATGGACAAACGGTCGAAAGTGCTAGCTTTATAGTCAAACATTATTTTTTCGTTTCCTTATTGTCAAATCCTTCCTAAGCCATTGGCTGGGGATCTCACACCTACTTTGTACAAAGGTCATGAGGTGCGGACTAGGGATCTTTAAATAATCCGTTGTTTTCTGAAAAACTCGGCCAAGGAGAAACCTCTAAATTACATTCACAGAGGATTAACTCGTGACTATGTCCATGTTTTTATACACTATACTGGCCGGATTGGCTATACTGCCACTCTTCCTTTACATCAGAAATCCTTACTTCGTGCAGGACCTGCGGTACACAATGACTTGTATATTCATCGGGTTACGAATAGAAAGCATCAAGAGGAGCAAGCCGTTGTATACCATGCTGGACTGTTTCCTCGATAAGGTGAAAAAACACCCCGACAAACAATTTATTGTATTTGAGAGAAGTTGCTTCACGTACCGGGACGTTGACCGACAGAGCAACAAGTTCGCCAGGGCGCTCTCACTGCACGCCGTCTTGAAAGAAGGCGACACAGTCGCGCTCCTTATGGGCAACGAGCCTGCGTACGTGTTTGCCTGGCTTGCCCTGGCTAAATTGGGATGTGCCGCGGCTCTCCTCAACTACAACATCAAGTCCAAGTCCTTAATGCAGTGTTTCTCCTGCTGTGGAGCCAAAGTTCTCCTGACCTCATCAGGTATGTCTGCATTTCAGTGTTTTCAAGTTAAACCAAAGTCTACCCGCCCCTCTTGTTGAAATTATTGTTTATTCACTCAATATACAAATTTGAAATAATAATAAATAGTGTATGCTTGTGACCATAAAAACCCTACCCTTTTCACTTATTCTCTTTCTCACCCACTCTTCGTTTTATCCTCCCTCTCTCCACCTGTTAATCCCTCTTTTTTCTCCTCCCCGCTCTCTCTGTGTTTCTATCTTCTCCCCCCTTTTCCTCTCTTTCCCTCTCTACCTCCTCCTTTCTTACTGCCCCCCCATCTTGTTCCCTTTCATTCTCCTCCTCCCCCTCTCTTCCACTCTTTCTCTGTTTCTCCATCTCCCCAGAGTTTCGGGGAGCGGTGGAGGAGGTGCTCCCCGCCTTGAAGGAGCAGAGTGTGAGTGTGTTTGTGCTAGGTCAGGAGGAGCAGGAGGAGGGTGGGGATAGGGTGGAGGGGGTGAAGACACTGAGCAGGGGCAAGATACAACAGGCCTCAGATCAGCCCCCGGACCCACAGCTGAGGTCAGAGGCCACCATAAAGAGCCCCACCCTCTACATCTACACCTCAGGAACCACAGGTAAGGAATACACACAGGCAGATTAAACATAGCCCCGTAGCCCCTAGCACCAACCCTAGCCCTAAACCAGACCACTATCTACAAGATCATGGTACTACACATTGAGACACGCATACTAATCATAGCCCCTAGCCATGTTTTTAACTGTAGCACCAACCCTTGCCCTTTATCTACATCTTAGAAAGTTATTACACATTCCAGCGCAATACAGAGATAGAAGTTATAGAACTGGTGTGGTCTAAGGGGTCCTGTGTTGCTCAGCTGGTAGAGCAAGGCACTTAGAACGGCGTGGTTGCGGGTTCAATTCCCGTCCGTTGAATTACCTAAATGTAGTAGTAACCTGTTGGGTTTGGTACCGGCCCTGCCCTTTCACCGAGGGTCACGGGCCGCCTGTCTGACTGACCCACGTCCTGTCCCCAGGTCTGCCAAAGGCTGCGGTGATCAACCATGAGAGACTGACCATGGCCGCCTCCATGCAGGCCATCGCAGGTGTGACCCGCGACGATGTCATCTACATCTACCTGCCCCTCTACCACACTGCCGGCTTCGTGATGGGCTTGGTCGGGGCCATAGAGAGAGGTACTGTTCTGCCGTCAGTCGGCCCCGGGCAGCTTGTAGGCCCCTGAATCCGGGAGGAGGGTCGCAAAGCAGCGGCTGGCATGGAATGTGTGGAACGGTGCTAAACACGTCGTTTTGACGTGTTCGATAGCGTTCCATTTACGTCCAACTTAGTGTGTGTGGAATGGTGCTAAACAGCTTTCTGTTGCCCAAAATTCCTACATTCTCCAGATATGTTCGGAGGGTTGAAGATTCCCTACTTATTTCCTCCCGATTTTTGGGGAATCTTATTGGAATTTCGCAACATTAACTGTTGAAGGGTTAAAAGGATGTCGTCAGTGAGGAAAGGTCACTTCAGTTTCCAGAGTAAGAGATACTTTATTGACAAAGCATAGGCAGGCTGGTTTTGTAAATGGTGAATTCATTTACTTACACACCACTGGTGATGATAAATGTAGCCTAAAATATAGTTTTATATATTTATTCTGATATATAGTGTTTTTCTGGGCAAATAAACTCTTACTTGCCCTGATAAATAACTTCAAAAAAAATTTGGGACTTCTTTTGCCTGGTACTGTATGTACTGTATGTTGTACCCTGACAGCTTTCGCAATTCAGTGCTGAGCCCCGGATTTCCACAGAAACTGCTGACAACCCTGACTAATGTTGCACATCACACATGATCATCGTCAGTATCTGAGCCTTTGTTCGTTCGATGACAGCCGGAGTGCCGAACCCTGAAAGTCAGAGTGCCTCCTCGGTAGCACAAGTTCCATTGAGACAACAAGGCTGGGTTCCCTACTGGCCCATGGTGAAAGGTGAAAGGGCAGGATGGGATCTTCAGGGTTTAGGTAATGGAGAGATAAACACTCGCTTGTGGCCATAGCAGCGGTCATATTCCTTGTAGGCTGAAATGAACAGAGTAGGAACATGAGACTAAATTATGAGCATTGCTTGAACATAATCAGCCATCTGACCAGTCATGCAATAATAATCGCAGTTAATTGGCCATTTAAACCCTCTCTTGCTTGAAGGGATAGTTTGACCTAAAATCATATTTGTGCAGGTTGCAGAGTTTCAATTGATTGATTTGGACTAACCTAATGATGCTAACTCCAGTCTAGGAGAGGTGCAATAACGTGAAATGTGACACCATGGACCTTCGCAACCCCTGGTACGGGGAATTCCAACCAAACAGGTTTTTCGATGGAACTTTCTCATAAAGTGCTCCCATTCATAGTGCATTACATTCGTTATTGAACAGGGCCTTTCTGGGGCCTAGAGTTGGTCCTTCATAGTCTGGTCACATGGTCAGTACAGTACAAGTCAAGATGGTGACCTCTGTTGACCCTGTTTCAGGCAACACCGTCATCCTGAGGAGGAAGTTCTCGGCCTCTCAGTTCTGGGACGACTGCAGGAAGTACAACGTGACTGTGATCCAGTACATAGGAGAGATCATGAGGTACCTCTGTAATACGCCCAAGGTACTGGAACACACGCTTCCTGGTTGTTGGATCGTCTAGAGGATGACAGAGCTAAATTAAATCTATCTTCTCTGCTCCGCTCCTTTCCTCAGAAAGATAATGACAGGCAGCACAAGGTACGTCTGGCCTTGGGTAACGGGATCCGAGGTGACACTTGGTCAGAGTTCTTGGAGCGTTTCGGTGATATCCGTATCTGTGAATGCTACGGAGCCACAGAGGGAAACATAGGATTTGTCAACTACATTGGGAAAGTTGGAGCGATCGGCAGAGAGAACTTCATTCACAGAGTCAGTTTACTGCTACTACTACTACAACTATTACTACAACTACCACTACTACTATTACTACAACTATTATTACAACTGTTACTACTACTACAACTACTACTACAACTACTACTACTATTACTACTACTATTACTACTACTACAACTATTACTACAACTACCACTACTACTATTACTACAACTATTATTACAACTGTTACTACTACTACAACTACTACTACAACTACTACTACTATTACTACTACTATTACTACTACTACAACTATTACTACAACTACCACTACTACTATTACTACAACTATTATTACAACTGTTATTACTACTACAACTACTACTACTATTACTACTACTATTACTACTACTACAACTACTACTACTATTACTACTACTATTACTACTACTACAACTACTACTACTATTACTACTACTACAACTACTACTACAATTACTACTACTGCTACTACTACTACTACTACAACTACATATCTGATACAATAAATGTGCCCTAAATGATGCCTCAATACATTTTAAAGTGCACTATTTTGACCAAGATCAATAAGGGCAGATTTTGCCATGCACGACTTACATACACACTTCTGTGTAGATGGTAATCAGACATTTTAAAATAATTTCTCTAATCATCTTAATAACACTTGTAACAGAACTACTCCCACTGGATGGGCTATGTAATAGAAATGTAATGTAAATAATCTCATAATTGTCTGTAGTTAATTGCAATTTTAGGATGTGTTAAACAATTTTCTATTTTAAAATCAGTGCATTATGTTATACGTGCTATGTTTTATTGACAACCATGGACAATGCTTGATTTGGAATTAAGTACGTACAGGAGCTGTCTTGTTGAATTTGGTCCATTAGATTTTTTAGATTAGATTAGATTCAACTTTATTGTCATTGAACAAGTACAAGTACAGTACAACGAAATGCAGTTTGCGTCTAACCAGAAATGCAAATAGAGGAGGGCAGAAAATGTACAAATATTAAGTATTAATTTTCGTCCCTAAAAATAGTTGGAAAGGACTGTTTGTAAATCTACATAGAAGGTTGCTGGTCTCTGATCCCATCTCCTTTGTGATCTTGATGAAGGCACCAAGGAGAATGACTGCCATGTTCTGGTACTGTGTAAAACACATATCAGCCCCTCTTATCTGGAGATTATCTCATCTGTGTTGTTGCACAAAACAACAATGAGTACAGGCAGCGAGCTCCAGACAGTCCTCACTCAAATCCCTGACTATGGACAGTTCTGAGGCTTGAAAATAAAAATGTATTAATGGCAACAGAGAAATTAACTGCTGTAAGCGTTTTAAAATAATCCCACCCGCCAACGTGTCAACTTCAGCCCTATGTTATTTATTTTTTTTAAGTTTAACTCAAGTGTTATGCCTGTTCATACTGAAGAAGAATTCAACCCTTCGCTCAGAGACCCCAAAATGTTTTCCAGTTTTGTTGTAGCCCTGAACAGGCACCTTTGATTCACTTAGTAGGACCTTGATGATTACTGGACAAGTCTAATCAGGCATTTTATCTCTGGAATAGATCAAAATATGGATCAGCTGGGGCTCCCCTAGGAGAGAGTTAAAAACCGGCTTTTACAAAAATACTTATGACACTAAGCATTTTTGTTCTTGTTTCCTATGTTTATAGGCAGGCTACCCATACGCCCTGATTCAGTATGACACAGAGAGAGAGGAACCTGTCCGAGACTCCAGAGGTTTCTGTGTGAAAGTCCCTAAAGGTGAGAACACTCATTCACTGACCATCGCACACACACACACACACACACACACACACACAAACGTTTTCTTGTTATTCTGGACCTCAGGAGAAACGGGTCTACTGGTGGCTAAGATTAGCTCACAAGCTCCGTTCAGCGGCTACGCTAAGAGCCCACAGCAGACAGAAAGAAAGAAGCTGAAGGACGTGTTTGTGAAGGGAGACCAGTACTTCAACAGTGGTGACCTACTGAGGATAGACAATGAGGGTTTCGTTTACTTCATGGACCGCATTGGAGACACCTTCAGGTTTGGGCCTGTATACCAGAAGCATCTAAAGAGTGCTGAGTTCAACTTTTAGTTCATTTAGTATTTCTTCATGTTCAAAAGGCACCGCCAGTTCATTCGATTGTTTGATTGATTGACAAACAGGTGGAAAGGAGAAAATGTGGCGACCACAGAAGTTTCTGATAACCTGATCATGGTGGAATGCATCGAAGAAGCAAATGTCTACGGGGTCAAAGTTCCAGGTGAGGACGTGCTGGATAACAGTGATTACATTAGGCGTATCTCTCTTCTTAAAAAAATTATGTCTGTAATTATTTGTTTTATATAAAAGTGTATAGAATGACAATGGTTTGTGCACGTGCGTGTGCGTGTGCGTGTGTGTGTGTGTGTGTGTGTGTACACATTCAACACAGTCACATCCATTAGCCCTGAGTTTCACGTCATTGTGTACTAATTAGCCCTAAGATTCACATCATTCTCTTTTAATAGTCCTCAAGTTTCATCTCCATGTTGGTTTATGAATGACCAGAACGTGAGGAGAGAAGGGGGGTGGTTATTTCTGAACTGTCATCAATGTTATCCAGCTGTCTTGCTGATTCTACTTTGTGATATACAGGACATGAGGGGAGGATTGGAATGGCAGCGCTCACACTTAAGGATAACATGGAGTTTGACAGCAAAGCCACTTACGAACATGTCAAGACCTCCTTGCCCAGTTATGCTAGGCCACGCTTCATCCGCATACAGGTAGCACCATGGATTTCACTGTTTTTTATCTGGTTGTGTAGCGTCTCTTCGAGCGGAATAGCAAATTATAATGTGACGCAATTCTGCATGAAATTGGAATTTTCTTAAATGATAAATCAATTCATAGGTTTCATGCGTGAAAAACGCCCTTTAACGTCTCTTCTTGTCTTTTGGGTGGAAAATGACAGAATTCCCTGGATGTGACTGGAACGTTCAAGCAGATGAAGGTGAAGCTTGTCAATGAGGGATTCAACCCGTCTGTGATACGAGATCGGTTGTTTTACCTGGAGGACAATGAGGGCTACATCCCCATGACACAAGAGATTTACAGCTCCATCACAGATGGAAAGCTACGGCTGTGATATATTTCCAATAGATTCTAACTGTTTATCTTTTATTTTGAAAGGTGTTGCATTATTCTTTAGATTACAACGTGATTGTGGCACTTAAAGACGAAATGTACAAGAAACAGTTCTGTTTGAAGGTAAGGGAGAAAAATATGTTTTTATATTATCTTAAGAAAAAAATTAAAATCAGTACAGAGAATGTTATTGAAAATATTTAATTGTTTAATAAGTACAAAATCAGATGGCTTTTGCAATATAAAACAATTGTATCAGAAATATCGGGCTGGGCTGGTTCCGGTCAACTCTTTGAATGCAGTCTTAAAAAGGTCTTGGTCTGAATTGATATTGCTTATTGATTTAAAGTAACAAGTGTGTTTTGAATTCAGTAGAGAAACATTGTTTACTTAAAAAAAATGTTTGGTTAAATACATATCTAGGCCTGGATTCAATACGATCACAGGTCGGAGAAAATGTCTTTCAAAGGCACTGTTATCGAGTTCAAAGACCTTATTCACCACATTGCATATCGAATGGTCACATAAAAATAGCCTTCAAATGGATTGTTTTTGATAAAGAGCAATTGTATTGAATATTGTCTTGAAATTGGGTTGGGCATAACCAGGTCTTTCATGTGATGTTGTGACCTCGCTCAGCGCTCTGTACTTTACCTTGAGCTGTGTAGCGTGATACCAGAAACACGTTAACTGTTACGTCACAGGCTCACACCGACAGTGACAGAACTTTGGCCTCTTGATTGTGATAGTTGGTGACCTTGAAACTTGCCATGAACAGGTTGAACCTGTTAATCATTGTTCACCATGGAGATATTGACTGATTCTTCAACCTCATAATCAGGCTGGGTGTTTTGTAAAAGCACTTTGAGACAACTGCTGATGTAAAAAGGGCTTTATAAATAAACTTGATTGATTGATAATCATTGGGAAGTGCGAATCTGATAAGGATTTGCATGAACAAAATGCATCATCGGACCTGAAGCATGATGAAAAGCATGGCAGTCAATAGGAGGAAGATGAGTGAAACGATGTTGTCAAATTCAGCATCTATTCAAGTCTTCCTCCTCTTCGTCCCCTCTCTTCTCTTGCTCTCACTCTTTCCTTCACACTTTCTCCCATTCTTTCACCCTATCCCTCCTCCCCCTCGATTTTTCTCTTTCCCTCCTCCCTCTTTCACCTACACCTATCTTTTTTCTCCCTTTCACAGACAGTTAA
Source organism: Esox masquinongy (assembly GCA_016801175.1). Lineage (NCBI taxonomy): Eukaryota > Metazoa > Chordata > Actinopteri > Esociformes > Esocidae > Esox > Esox masquinongy. The sequence continues at coordinate 34,154 of JACXGI010005568.1, read as the reverse complement.
TTGACCTATTGATGTAATCTAGGGCATTGACCTGTAAGGCAACATATTGCATTCAAGGAAACAAGTTTGCAATTGGTGAATTGGTGACTGACAGACAGAGAGACTGATAAAGACTGGTGTGAGGCAGAGACAGACTGATATCTATTCACAAACTGAAAGACATCAACTTACTGACAGACATTGTAGATTTGTTTTACACACAATATTAAACCAAAAAACACAAATAATATACAGGCAATGATTTTAAAAGCAGGAATGATTTTAAAAGCAGGAACAAGTCACTGGAAGAATAAGGTATATTTTTATTAATATATTTTTTATGTTACCGTTTGCTTGTGCCCCCCTGTGAAGAACCTTTGATCGAAAACCGTTGATCCTTTTTTCTTAAAAAATTTCCCAGGAATCATAGTCCTCAATTCCCTACTTTTATTTACACAGACCCAGATTTTAAATGTATGCGTTGGTGCTGCTACTGGTGGACAACACACGAGGACAGAATACACCAATTTACATATAGGTCTGGTCTAAACACATGGATAGACAATTAGAACAGAATTACAAGCCCAGGTTACCAGTACCTTCAGCTAATATTCCAGTCCCTGTGAGTACAGCTAACTGAAAAGACTGGAACCCAGGCACGAAATAGGCAACTGGGTGATTCCTTACAAAAAAAAGTTTGTAACATGTCTGCTGCAAAGGTATGTATACAAAAATATGATTCCTTGGCTAAAATCATTCTGATGATGTCTAGTTTTGGAAAGTCTTGTTTCAGATCCATTCAAAATGTGTCCCTGAAATTAGAATTCTCACCACAAAATCATGCAGCCCACAGAATGTTTGCAAAAAAGTATTTGAAGTGCTATGTGGATTATGTATTTATTAAAATAGTTATGTCAAATAGTTTTTCTGTCATGACTTTTCTTTGTCATCTCAAGGCATCCTCAGTAGCTCTCCAAGGCCCCATCTGGGGAACTTCAAAACTACCTTCCCTGCGTCACACGTCTGAACCATATTCCTGTTAAAGATTATCCATAACATACAATGCAAGGAAACAAATACAAATAAGGTAACAGAGGGTTTTTAAAGGGGTTAGAATTACCTTGCTTAAGGTTATTTAATCGTTTGTAAATCAATTTTCTACCAATGTGATTATAGCATGTTGGCAGAAAAAGTGCAGTGTGTGCAAAAAATATATATATTGAAGACAAAACATTATGAATCATTATTCAAGTATTATTAATCATTATTCAGATCTTATGAAGCATTATTCAAAACGTATGTATTATCATTCAAACGTATTTTCCATGGTGCTCTGTCCCAAAAACAGAAAAAGCGTTAAGGTTTAAAAAGGTCTGCCTCTTTAAATGTATAATAATCTCTTCAGCAGCAATAAATGTTGATTACTCATTTGTAAATGTTCCTACGTGCCACTTTAAAATAAGGTAGTCTTTCAGCAGTTGTACATGTTGGTTAATACTTTTTACATGATTTGAGAGTTCACGCAGAGGTAAAATGTACTTAGGGGCTGTACTACTATACAACATGGGAAAAGTCTGTGAATGGGGTTGTTATGAAAATCCAAATCTCAAGACTGTTAGAGCAAACCTCCTCCGTTGCTCCCCCAGCGGATGTGATTACAGGTTCACACCAAACCGTTTTCCACACATGGTGATGAGTCGTGGTTCAGACACTTTCAAAAATCAAATAAAAAGATCCACACCCAGAAGTTGGCCAGAATCATGTTCAGCTGTGCAAATATTAAAAATTATGTGGCATGATGGAACCTAATGGTTAATCTCCAAAGCATTTGTAAAGAGATTATTACTGCAGTGTTACGCAATAGAACAAAGCATACTTATATACGTTGCTCTTTACCGTAGATTGAATTAATATAAACAGGACAGTTTAATACACAGCGTAACATTCATTTTGTGAAACTAATTTTTAGGAAGACCCCCCCCCCACGCCCAATGCCCCAGGAGTAGACAGGAACGGCTTGTCCGGGAGATTGTCACGGCTCGTTGTGACTCACTGCCGTGTAATGAAAACATACAGACTGCTGAATCTGCTAGACATTTTCTTCACACTTCTCACAGCACAGAGAAGCTGAGTCTCCTACAACCTGCAGAGGTTCTGGGCTCCGGTGAGAGTTGAAGACCCCTGACAGGGCAACACACCTGGAAGTGCCTACACTGCACACACAGCTGGCAGAAACTGGGCATACTGTAGAACTTGGTGAGCTTCGTCAGGACCCGTTTGCCCAGCTGATTGGGGTTGGTCAGGGACGGCCTCTTCGGGATCCTCAACAGGAGGCCCGGGCCTGAGGAGCTGGGGCTGGAGGAGACAAGCCTGGTCTGGGCCTCCTTCTGGGGACTGGCGAGGTCTGGGTCTTTATGTGCAGGCTGGGAGACAATAATGGACCTGGAGGGAGGCTCGGTGGTAGACTTACAAAACGGGTCCGTGTTGAATTCAGACAAGGGCTTAACTGGGCCAGATAAGGGCTTAACTGGGCCAGATAAGGGCTCACTGCTGCAGCTCAAAGAGCGCACTGTCCTACTTACCCTGTTGTCAGGCCCTACCTTTTCATGGGAACATCCAGAACTGTGCATGTGCATCCAGAACTGAGGTTTGCGTCTAATTCCGTCTTTCTCTCCGTCCAGACAAAGCTGTAGTTGGGCCCGTTGAACTCTGGAGGCAGAAGGACTGGGGATCCCCTCAGAGCTGTCTCTGGCGGCTGTCCCTGGGTTCTCGGTGGTCTGGGCCGAGTCAGTCCTTAGCTTTCTGGGTGTTTCAAATGTCTCCTCTTCTGTCTCACTGATGGCCTTCTGAATCTCGTCTGGTTCTCTTATCAGGACCGAAGCAGCCTTGCACTCTGCAACCGCTGTGAATGTTAAATTGTGATTCTTTGGGTCGCTGGGTGTTTCCGAATGCTTCTGGACTGTGTTTCTGATTGAAGGCTGCTGTACCTGCAGCAGTTTACTGGCCACCTCTTTCTCAGCCAGAAGTTCGACGGCCATTTTGTGAATGATGGCCCAGTCCCTGAGGATGTCCTTTGAGGTGGTTAGCTGTGAAGTCACGGTGAAGCGGATGATGCGTTTCCTGTCAATGTCGGCGGGGATGAGGTACATGGTGCCGGACTGTGTCAGCCGCCGTAGCAACTCCTGAGTCAAGTCGTTTCCTCGCTGAGAGAGAGGAGGGTGACAGAGAGAGGGGGATAAGAGAGACCGTGTCCAAGTGGGAGAGACAAAGAGGCAGAAAAAACAGAGAGAGAAAATGAAAGACAGACAGAGAGAGAGAGTGAACAACATAGAGAGAGAAACAGACAGTTGAACAAATGCTGAACAACACCTTGAACACAGGCTGCCTTCTCTGCTGCTATGGATTTAATGTGGTTGAATTTTCAATTCAGTAGATCAATGTTCTTTACTACTAACAGAGCAGCACATTATCTATATTGCCACTTATGTCAATACTGAAACGGTTGTGGTGAATTAGCATGAGGCAGTAAAAAAACTGCAGTAAAAAAGATGAGTTCCTAATAGAAAGAGTGAAGTTGATTTAAACAACTGAGAGATGGAATATGGCTACACGATTCCTATCTGTTACTTGGTAGGGTTATACAGACACTGACTGACTTTTGAACTTCTGGATGTGAAATCTGTTTACCTCTGAGCCATGCAATGCCAAAACAAACTTGTTTATACTTATCTAGCACAGAGCAATAGATTACGTTACCATGGAATATGACAGCCTCTGAGATTTTTCTCTGTCACTGATTGAAATCTATTGACAAAAATGTCAATCTTGTGACATTTTTCGTTTTGCAAAAACATCACATGATGATGTTTTCAGTATAATGTGCTAATTATAAAAATGTCTTTAGGAGAAGTACTGCTATTCCACTGATAAAAATTCATTCCCACCTCATTTCCCAGGTCTAAAACATTCCCTTATTGGAGGGGAAGAATGAAACATAGCATTGGAACTGGCTTTCAGGTCCAGATTTGAACCTATCCGGTATGAACCAGTTCTGTGCTGATTCTGTTGGCCAATGTAGAATGTAAAATGTAGACTCTTGTCTATGTGGGATCGGCAACCATGTTAGCAGATTCCCGAGTGGGAGATGGGCTGTACATATCACATCCATCAATAATACAAAACAGCAATGTTTTCCAATTATATCCAAGTATAAAGTATAAATCCAAGTATAGATCACTTACCTTAAGACAGAAAACCACCAGGCCAAGGTGTCTCTCAGCAGGCATGTCGAAGTTAGGGTCACACTTAACAAGGGACTCCAGCAGCTTGGCCATATCTACACCCTGAACAGAACACAGCAGGGGCCAGTCATTGTGACACATCATCTCAAATGACAGAGGAAAAATCATAGAGACAGTAAAGGCAGGCAGACAGCTAAGGAATGGAAGACAGACAGACAGAGGCAGATCAGCTCAGCAGCCACGTTCAGACAGACAGGTAGATAAACAGGCACGCAGACAGGCTGATAAACGGGTAGACAAGTAGATAGACAGACAGACAGGTAGTTAAACAGACAAGAAGACAAGTAAATAGACAGACAGACAGGTAGATAAAAAGACAGGCAGACAGGAATATAGACAGACAGACAGACAGGTAGGTAAACAGACAGGCAGACAGGTAGATTAACAGACATACAGACAGGTAGATTAACAGACAGATTGATTAACAGACAGACAGGTTGATAAACAGACAGGCAGACAGGTAAGTTAACAGACTGGCAGACAGGTAGATAAACTGACTGACTGACAGACACTATGGGTACATACGTGTCTGATGTGCTCCTGAAGGTTTTTTAGTCCGAAGGAACGCATCACAAACCACAACTTTATTGAACGGAACCGTCGACTTAGAGGGATTTGCCAATGCTGAGAAACACAGTTGATCAGGAACAAGATTAGTGTCGAAATGAAGCTCAGTTTCAAGATGAATGTTGCAATCAGTTACAAGATCTGTTTCGAAAATATAAGCTCAACCTTAAGGTCGGCTTCAAATGTGACACATTGACCAAGATTAGGATCAGTTTCAAGATCAATATTAAGGTAACGATAGAGGTTAAGATAAAGATTAGGATTAAATTGAGGATCACACAACAATGTTGATCAATTTATCCCCGGGGGAGAAGAATGCAGGTGGTGTTAATGCCGTTAGTGATATGAAGTATCTATCCTATGTGTTCAGTGCTGGCCTACAGTCAATGAAATGTTTTAGAGTCATGACTTTGTACTTACGGCTGTTCATGACTTCGTAACACAGTGGCCCACCACTTTAGAAAAGAAACCACTGAAACGGTTTATTATAACCATAAGGGATCGGATTGTTGATTCGATTAATTTCGTTGATCTGTTCTATGGTGCAAACTACCAGGGCAAACTCAGTGAAGTCTAATGCTTTGTGGGTCTGCACGCGCTGGGAATATCTTCTGGGCATCAGACATGGAGGAGTTGAGAACAGCTCAGTGGGAACATTGGTGTTTAGTGTGTACTGCAGTCTGTACCATGAAGTCGGTGGCTTGGTCTGAGTTTTCATGTCTGAGGTAGACAGGGTCAACACTGAAGGTCTGCTGGAGCTTGAACTTGTCCTTCACCCTGTCAAAATCAAAGAGACACGTTAGGGCTGTATGTGCCTCCATTGCTTCTCTACCTCGGTTACATGAAGACAAAGGCTCATATCATATCCACGCTGACCTTGAAAAAAAAAAACACAGGGCTCCAAAAAACTTGACGTAAAATCTTAAAGTGAATTCTTGGGTTAAATAAAGGAAAATTTTATGCAAGAACGTGAAGTTCTTCGCTCTCTCCATCCGGATCAAAAAAAAAACCCAGCCTTCCCTTCTGGTTCTCTCTCTTTCTCACCAGAAGGCGGTGCAGTCGAAGTGGACCATCATCCATTTGGAGGGGTTGAACACGAAGGAGTCGGCGTACTCTATGCCCCCCAGGGGACCTCTCAGCTCGGGGCAGATGAAAGCTGAGCCAGCGTACGCCGCGTCCACATGCAGCCAGAGGCCTTCCTCGGCACCTGAATCGGGCCAGGTGGGAGAAACACACACGTCAGGGGGCTCGAGCCTATGATCCGGATCTCTGTTCCTATGGACTCAGAGTGACCTTTGACCTACACGGATGGACTTCCAGAGTCACAGTTACATTGTTCTGTGTGTTAGGGGTGACCACGGAAGGTCAGGGGTGAAGACTTACACACTGGTCCCAGCTCTGAGAGGTCGTCGAAGGCGCATACCCCGGTTGTTCCCAACGTGGCACACAGCTTCAGCGGGAGACACAGAAACCAACGAGGAAATATGAGTTGTGTGGAAATTCAGCCTTTGTCAGAAATGTTCACATTGGAAATGTAGGTGTGAACATTTATATGAATGACAGTTGGATTTTTAAATGTAGGAGTGGACAATATCGGGACAGTGTCAGGTTAAGGGACGCATGTTAGGACCAGCTGTTAACAGGCTTTAACCTACCATTGTAGGGACCAGTCCTCTTCTCCTATCCTCCTGGATGGCCTGCCTTAAAGTGTCACCTCTGAGGGAGAAACGGTCGTCGGTCGGGAGGAACCGGATCTTCACCAGGGAGATCAGACCCGCCTTTTCCACTGAGGAGTGAGCCTTATGGGGCAGAGAGACAGACGTATAGACAGACAGACAGACAGACAGACAGAAAGTCAACCTCTAAGTACTCACTGTGTGTGTGATCCGGGTTTTACTATAAAAGTAGGACCCAGAATTCCCTGCAAAGACAGTAAAACCTGACAATTTGGTCCATACAAAGAAAAAGGCAATTTCCGTTTTAGGGGTTCGGTTTAGAGTAGAACCTACGATTGAGGTTAGTGATAGAATTGGCATTAGTAAGTTTAAGCATTAGGGGTCAGGTTTAGGCATAAAGGTTAGGTCACTGAAGTTAGGGAGGGGGTGAAGTTAGGGTTAGGGTTAGGAGATAGGGAAACATTATTCTGGTCCCACAAGGATGGAGAAACAAGTGTGTGTGTGTGTGTGTGTGTGTGTGCGTGCGTGTGTGTGTGCGTGTGTGTGTGCGTGTGTGTGTGCATTTGTGTGCACGCGTGCGCCCATGTCCTTGACCCCAACCCCTCCTGACCTGGTCCGATGCGTACGCCACCAGTCTGGAGTTGACCACTGAGTCGTCCAGGTCTCCGTCGCTCTCTGTCCTCTTCAGCTGCTGGATCCTGGACTTCCTGGCCGCCAGCAGAGCCACCAGGGTGCTCTCACTGACTGTACCCTTACAGCAGGGAGGGGTTGGAGAGAGAGGAGAGACACGAGGAGAGAGGAGAGACACGAGGAGAGACATGAGGAGAGAAGAGACTGTTAAACTGATGATGTGGATAATCTGAGAGACACCAGGGACGCTCAGACTCCTCTGGGGACCATTCGCCACCAGATGGGGCTGTTGTACAGGAGAGTGTGGACAGGTGTTTCCGGAGGTTATATTGGGCGGGAGCCGAGCTCCTGCACATGTAGTCGAAATGAGACCCAGCTGAGCTCCCATACTTCCACCGGTGAGTAGTTAGACATTTTAGATACAACTGGCGTAAATTTCGCCGACCGCTCCGATATCAGGGTTTACACGTTGGACCCCCCCCACCCCTACCTGCAGTATGCCTCCTCCGGTGCTGTCAGGGTGGTGATGGAGAAAGAAGGAGGGCAGACCCAGGGCTTTACATAACCAGTCCATCACGTTCATCTCCAGCTCTGTACACGCCGGGCTGGACGCCTGAACACAACAGCACAAAACACCGCTGTGATCGGCTGACGTCGGCACAATCACCAAAAACGAGGTGTTTGAAGGCGGACTGCGGACGACCCACGTTGACATTTAAAGGAAATGTTACGTCGAGTGAAAGTTGCAGTTCTCCGTGAGCATTTTTAAAACGTAAATGAGTCTCTGGGTCTCAAGGTGATCATCCCGGTTCAATGAAGGTTGAATAAATTAAAATAAAAGTGTGTGTAGTGGTAGTCTAGGGAGATCCAGGGCTATTAATAATATATAATATACAAAAACACATGCAAACAGTGGAATCAAAATATCCTTTACACACTAAGTAATCGTACACAAACCCTGAATCTTATTGGGTATTATACAGATACTCCCACAGAATCCCGTCAGTAACAGGATTTGGAACACTCTTCTCTTAATTTGCATAAACTACCCCTTTAAAATGATGTAATTTGAGTGAACTATATCACTTTAAGATTGTTACTTAAGTGTACTATATCACTTTAAGATGATGTTGTTTGAGTGAACTCCATGCCTTTAAGTATTCGTCATTTGACAGGAACTACACCGCCGTAAGACATTTAATGGAGTTGCAGTAGTTACCCAGGTGAAGCCGATGTTGTTTATGGCATCAGCCAGCATGTCTCCCAGCATGGAGGGCCAGGAGGTCAGGGCTGGGTAGTACGCATGCATGTGTGGACTCTGCCAGTGAACCACCTGATGAACACACACATACACACACACACAGAAACACACACACACAAACAAACAAACACAGACACACACACAGACACACACACACACACACAGTCACTAAAGCTAGAAGGATGCTGGGGCTACTAGACAACTGTTAGTGTTTGGTCCAATATGAGCCAGGTCCAGTCTGGTGTTCAGTCTGACACCGGGGCTCAGGGTCGTCCACGTTCTGTGTGATGTGTGTGAACGTAACACACCCCAGGCATGATGATCTTCTCAATGTCCGTGAAGATGCGGTCCCAGTCCTCCGGGTCGGCGGGGGCGCTGTCTGGCAGCAGCTCTCTCATATAGCCCGGCTTCACCTCAGGGCTGGGGATCACCTTCCTCTCTCTGATGGTGGTCAGGTACCTGGTGATGTAGTCCACCATCTCCTTACCTGCACACATGACAACGGTACATTATATGCAGACCATCTACACATAATGAAGGAAGATGGCATTGGTATCTGGATGGCTCCGGTTTCCACGGGATACTAGTACCTGCCTGTTTATTGGTTAACCAGTGACAATACCGCAGTTTGGAGTAAAACGGTGCAGTAAAACGGTTAACATTCCAATCGAACCATCAGCTTTTCTATGAAAATGCAGAGTTGACGTGTTTCGGTGTGCTGCGTTCTTTGCGGTTTATCACCACGGCAGTTTAATAAGGTTACACATCCTCTGAGTCTATTCCTCACAGATCCATTTAAAGAAGCATTTCGGAGTTTTTGAGTAATTTCATCCTGCATTTGTATGCACGAGCCTCGGAAGGGTCACCCTCACCACCTCAGATTTAAGTCTTATCCAAAGCGACTTAAGGTTAGCATGTTCATCTTAAGATACAATAGTCTGCTGTGACTACCACATATCCCGATAACAAATACAACAAGTACTCAACAAGCAAAGTCAGTGCTAGCAACACTACATAAAATAATACAATTAAAATAATATAATAATGTAAATAGAAAATGAAGTGCTAAAATTACGACCAAACATCAGCCCCTTCATTCAAAGCTGTGCTAAAAAGAAATCTACACATTTTAAGTATTGCGTAACAATTTGTGTTAGCTCTGTAATTGCCCACTACTTATGTACCTACACCATTAAACATACTGTTCCTTCTTTTAGCTTAACATTTCACAATATAAAGAGGAAACCAAGCTTACCTCTGCGATTGTACTCCTCTGCTTGCATCCTTGGAACAATGGGGTTCTGTCAGCTGAGAGACAATTAGACAAAGAGACCAACCTGTGCTCCTGTAAACCGGTGTTGTGTTGTAGTTCAACAGAAAGGAGGTCTAAGTTTCTCTACACTGCCGATGTAGTTCTATATAATGTAGATCTGTGTTTCTCTATGCAGGTTTATACTCTAGGGTTGGCTAAGAGGAAGAAGTACCAGGCATATATAGGTCTACTTAATGGTCTCCACCCTTAAAGTACTGACGTAAACTGACAAATTATTGCTCTTCTTTTTAATTTCCACCCAAGCTAAATAAAAAGGAAAGGCACCCTCCCTACAGCCATGATAAGCAAATATATTTTGACTTGTTTGAAGATAGTAATGTAATCTCTGTAAACAATCTCGTGTTACGTATCTTTTTAATCAATACCCTAAGCTCTAGCTCTTTTCATAAGGGTGTATTTGTGTGTTCAGTAAACTGGCACAAATGTCTAAATGTGTTTTCACTTTGTCATTATGGATTATTGTTTGTAGGTTGATAGCAAAATATACACCACCATTCAAAAGTTTGGGGTCACTTAGAAATGTCCTTGTTTTCGAAAGAAAAGCACTAAATGACTACTGTAGCTGGAATATAATGTATCATTGCTAACATAATTGCACAAGGGACTTCTAATGATCAATTACCCTTTCAAAAGTATAAACTTGGATTAGCAAACACAATGTGTCATTGGAACACAGGACCGATAGTTGATGATAATGCGCCTCTGTATGAAAATCAGCCGTTTCCAGCTGCAATAGTCATTTACAACATTACCAATGTCTACACTGCAATTCCAATCAATTCCAGCTGCAATAGTCATTTACAACATTACCAATGTCTACACTGCAATTCCAATCAATTTGATGTTATTTTAATGGACAGAAATTGTGCTTTTCTTTCAAAAACAAGGAAATTTCTAAGTGAACCCAAGCTTTTGAATGGTGGTGTATATTTTGCGACTACAGTAATAGGGCGACTACAGTAATAGGGCGACTACAGTAATAGGGTGATTACAGTAATAGGGTGACTACAGTGTGTTTGAGTTTGTAACCTAGACCATCATTTACCTACTCTGGTCCTCGAGGACTCCCAACAGCACATACACTGCTCAAAAAAATTAAGGGAACACTTAAATCCCGGGTTGGGTCTCAACGAACAAAAAATATTAAAGATCAAAATCTTTACTGTACATTGTGTAATTCGTTGAGAACAAATTGAAGTAACAACGGTCAATGGAAACCAAAATCACCAACCGATTGAGGGCTGGATTCAAACTCATACAGAAAATCAAAGTAAACATTTGAAATCACAGGCTGTTCCAACATGCGTGAATTTCATCACGGCAACTCATAATGTGACTCAGTAGTGTGTATGGGCCCCACGTGCCTGTATGTACTCCTGACAATATCTGGGCATGCTCCTGATGAGACGGCGGATGGTGTCCTGGGGGATCTCCTCCTAGACCTGGATCAGGCATCAGTGAGCTCCTGGACAGTCTGTGGTGCTACTTGGCGGGGTCGGATGCACCAATATATAACGTCCCAGAGGTTCTCAGTTGGATTTAGGTCTGGGGAACATGAGTGCCAGTCAATGGCATCAATGCCATTGTCATCCATAAACTGCCTACACCAGGGCTGCCCAAACCAGTTCCTGGAGATCTACTGTCTTGTATGTTTTCTCTCCAACTGTAATTTAGCACACCTGATTCTAATAATTAGCTGGTTGAAAAGCTTAACCGGATGAGTCACAAATGGGGTTGAAGGGAAAACCTACAGGACAGTAAACCTCCAGGAAGAGGGTTGGGCAGCCCTGGCCTACTACACAGGAGGAACCCAGGGCCCACTGCACCAGCATAAGGTCTGACAAAGGGTCTGAGGATTTCATCCCGGTACCTAACAGCAGTCAGTGTACCGTTGGCTAGCACGTGGAGGTCTGTGTGACCCTCCAAGGATATGCCTCCCCAGACCATCATTGACCCACCGCCAAACCGGTCATGCTGGATGATGTTGCAGGCAGCATAATGTTCAGCACGGCGTCTCCAGACTCTTTCACGTCTGTCACGTGCTCAGTGTGAACCTGCTCTCATCTGTGAAGGGAACAGTGCGCCAATGGCGGACCTGCCAATTCTGGTGTTGTCCGGCGAATGCCAAACGAGTTGCACGGTGCTGGGATGTGAACACAGGTCCCACTAGAGGATGTCAGGCCCTCATGCCACCCTCATGGAGTCGGTTTCTGATAGTTTGGTCAGAAACATCCACACCAGTAGCCCAGTGGAGGTCATTTTGTTGCTGTTGCCTCCCCCGTGCACCTGTTGTCACTTTAATTTGCACAAAAACAGGTGACATTGATTCACAATGGTTCATTCTTCCTCCCTGGACAGATAGATATCCCTGAAGTTTCATTGACTTGGTGTTATTCCGTAATGATTACATGTTCCCTTAATTTTTTTGAGCAGTGTACACTGATCAGCCATAACATTATGACCACTGACAGGTGAAGTGAATAACACTGACAATCTCGCTATCATGGCACCTGTCAGTGGGTGGGAAATATTAGGCAGCAAGTGAACATTCTGTCCTCAAAGTTGATGTGTTAGAAGCAGGAAAAATGGGCAAGCGTAGGGATCTGAGCGACTTTGACAAGGGCCAAATTGTGATGGCTAGTTGACTGGGTCAGAGCATCTCCTAAACTGCAGCCCTTGTGCGGTGTTCCTGGCCTGCAGTGGTCAGTACCTAGCAAAAGTGGTCCAAGGAAGGAAAAGTGGTGAACCAGCGACGGGATCATTGGCAGCCAAGGCTCGCTGATGCATATGGGGAGCGAAGGCTGGCCCATGTGGTCTGATCCAACAGATGAGCTACTGTAGCTCAAATTGCTGAAAAAGTTAATGATGGTTTTGATAGTTACCATCATTAACCCACAGTGCATCGCAGTTTGTTGCGTATGGGGTTGTGTAGCCGCAGACCAGTTAGGGTGCCCATGCTGACCCCTGTCCACTGCTGAAAGCATCTACAATGGGCACATGAGCATCAGAACTGGACCACGGAGCAATGGAAGAATGTGGCCAGGTCTGATGAATCACGTTTTCTTTTACATCACGTGGATGACCAGGTCCGTGTGCGTCACTTACCTGGAGAACACATGGCACCAGGATGCACTATGGGAAGGAGGCAAGCCAGCGGAGGCAGTGTGATGCTTTGGGCAATGTTCTGCTGGGAAACCTTGGGTCCTGCCATTCATGTGGATGTTAATTTGACACATACCACCTACCTGAGCATTGTTGCAGACCGTGTGCACCCTTTAATGGCAACGGTATTCCTTGATGGCATTGGCCTCTTTCAGCAGGATATTGCACCCTGCCACAAAGCAAAAATGGTTCAGGATTGGTTTGCGGAACCCAACAACAAGTTCAAGGTGTTGACTTGGCCTCCAAATTCACCAGATTTCAATCCAATCGAACATCTGTAGGATGTGCTGGGCAAACAGGTCCGATCCATGGAGGCCCCACCTCGCAACTTACAGGACTTCAAGGATCTGCTGCTAATGTCTTGGTGCCAGGTACCACAGCACACCTTCAGAGGTCTAGTGGAGTCCATGCCTCGATGGGTCAGGGCTGTTTTGGCGCCAAAAGGGGGACCTAAACAATATTAGGCAGGTGGTCATAATGTTATGGCTGATCGGTGTACTTTTCATGTCACCCACAGACAAGCATAAGCAATGCAACTCAATGAGGGCCTGATATTTAGTTGACAAGATATATTATGTGTACTTGAGTGGGGCTACAGTACAGGACCAGGGTTGGGAAACACCGAACTAGACGATTGAGGCTCATCTTGTACACATGCATGCGCGCACGCACGCACACACACATAGCTAGAACCAAGTTAATAACAGAGTTTTCAGGCAATGCTCTGCAACAGGAAATCTATTACAACCTTCCCTTCTGAGAACAGTGTACAACTGTAGATATAAGCTATACCAAATGAACATGATAACATGACCCAGAGTTCAAAATTGCTGTAACACATGGGAGTATCCATGGTGGACAGGGTTTCACATGTTTAATGCAATTCTCCTGCAACTCACCACAATTGGACATACTTTGTAGCCACACTTGCACAATGTTTGATATGGCACATTGTCTGTATGTTAAGTTTCTAATTTCAATTCCTTTGAGTTGCTCCACTGTTGTGTCACAAAATCTGCTCTTATGAGGGTTTTCCGAAAATTGAAACCAATACAAGACAGAATACAAGTCAACTCATTATTGTTGATAATACATTTTAATTACACAAATAATAATAAAATAATACAAATCTATACAACAACAGTAACAACGGCCAGACACAAAAAAATAACAAAAATATTGTTTGCACAAACACACACAATACTTCTGAAAGTATTCAGTACATTAAGCTTAAAATGTTGAAATGCTAGAAAAAAAAACCCTCAGGGGAACTGTCTGAATGCCACCACATCTGAAGCAACTACGTTTCAATTGACTTGCTGTGAAGCTAGTCTGTGGTTTCAGATGGAGGGGGAACACGCGTAATTCAATGATAATACACAGGATAATTACACTGTCTAAGACCCTGGCAAGAGGTTATACGAAAAAGATGGCAGGCAGTTAGAAGGGACTGTTCCAACAGCCACTGTGGCTCAGGGCCCAGAACAGGACAGCTGAGAGGGTAGCTGCACAAGAACAAAACCAGATATAACTTCACTGTCACGTATCCTGCACTGCTGACAAGTCTTATCTGCTTATGTGAAAGATTACAGAAGAGATATATTTCTTAATAAACAGCCCTTTTTTGGTCCGGGAGTTCTTGTCTCCAACATTTAACTAGGTTAACCGCTCTGGCCTAAAATCTCTTCCCGCTACCAAACACAATGTATATTCAAAAGCAGTTTTAGCCAGTTCGGAACAGGCCCCCGGTATCTCCGGCACTACGTAGTCTTGAGAGCGTGTTTGGTAAATGCTGACCTTCCAACTAATTGTCTCTGTTAGCTAGTCAGGAAATAGTGACCACACAATACAGGATGTTGACCATTGTCTGCCAAGCACTGCTGTCCTGTAGTGAATAGAAGTAGATAGCATGGCAAAGCCATTTCTGGGCCAGGGCGTTTAGCCTAAAGCACATTTATTGTAGTTGTCTTTTCTGAAAATGTACATTAGCTTTTATATTTTTGTTTGATCGTTTTTTCTACAGTTAAGTCCCAACTTGTTAATGTTGCATGCGTGTGTGTGCACGTTATTGTTGTGATCCGGAGATTCACTGGATAGATTCTGCATCGTCAACACGTTTCTGGCCAACAATCAAATTGAGAGCTTACTGCATCATCCTCAAAGCCCCACATCACAGGAATCAAAAGCCATTTGTACTGATATTGTAGGTAAGTAGCTCTATCAACAAATGAGCTGGTGGCTTTTCCGTGGTGTCCCCACATTGATGAACAAAAGACTCCAGAGAGCATCTGCAGTTCATTCGCCTGTGCAAATACAACAGGCACAAATGGGATCTGAAGATGACCGATGTCACCTCCGGTTATATATTTCATAAATATACTCTGTTCATTTATGTCAATATTCCCCACATACACGCTACCTTTCAAAAATTTGGTGTCTCTTAGAAATGTCCTTGTTTTAGAAATAAAAATGTTTTTTCCATTAAAATAACTTCAAATTGATTAGTGCAGACATTGTTGAGGTTGTAAATGACAATTGTAGCTGGAAATGGCTGATTTTCAATGGAATATCTACACAGGTGTACAGAGGCCCATTATCAGCAACCATCACTCCTGTATTCCATTGGCACGTTGTGTTCGCTAATCCAAGTTTATCATTTTAAAACGTTAATTGATCATTAGAAAACTCCTTTGCAATTATGTTAACACAGCTGAAAACTGTTGTGCTGATTAAAGAAGCAATAAAATTGGCCTTCTTTAGACTAGTTGAGTATCTGGAGCATAAGCAATTGTGGGTTCGATTACAGGCTCAAAATTGCCAGAAAGAAAGAAACTCGTCAGTCTATTCTTGTTCTGAGAAATGAAGGCTATTCCATGTGAGAAATTGCCAAGGAACTGAAGATCTTGAACAACGCTGTACTACTCTCGTCACAGAACAGCGCAAACTGGCTCTAACCAGAATGGAAAGAGTGGGAGGCAACTGAACAAGAGGACAACTGAACAAGAGGACAAATACATTAGAGTGTCTGGTTTGAGAAAAAGACATCTCACAGATCCTCAAATGGCAGCTTCATTAAATACTACCCGGAAAACACCAGTCTCAATGTCAACAGTGAAGAAGCAACTCCGGGATGCTCACCTTCTAGGAAAAGTTGCAAAGAAAAGCCATATCTCAGACTGGCCAATAAAAAGAAATGACTAAGATGGGCAAAAGAACACAGACACTGGACAGAGATAGATTGGAAAAAAGTGTTATGGACAAAGTTTGAGGTGTTTGGATCACAAAGAAGAACATTTGTGAGATGCTGTCTAAATGAAAAGATGCTGGAGGAGTACTTGACACCATCTGTCAAGCATAGTGGAGGCAATGTGATGGTCTGGGGGTGCTTTGGTGGTGGTAAAGTGGGAGATTTGTACAGGGTAAAAGGGATCTTGAAGAAGGAAGGTTATCACTCCATTTTGCAACACCATGCCATACCCTGTGGATGGCGCTTGATTGGAGCCAATTTCCTCCTACAACAGGACAATGACACAAAGCACAGCTCCAAACTATGCCAGAACTATTTAGGGAAGAAGCACTCAGCAGGTGTTCTGTCTTTAATTGAGTGGCCAGCAGAGTCACCAGATCTCAACCTTATTGAGTTGTTGTGGTAGCAGCTTGACCATATGGTAAGTTCCTATCAAACCAATCCAACTTGTGGGAGGTGATTCAGGAGGCATGGGGTGATATCTCTTCAGATTACCTCAACAAATTGACAACTAGAATGCCAAAAGTCTGCAAGGCTGTAATTGCTGCAAATTGAGGATTCCTTGACGAAAGCAATGTTTAAAAATTATTATTTCTTGTCAATGACTATATTTCCTATTCAAACTCAAATTTTTCAAACTCAATAATGTCATGTATGGTGTCAAGGAAATGAAAAGGAAATTTCTAAGCAGGGTAAAAAAGCTTGAAAATGGATGAGCACAGAATGATTCATCAACATGAACCATCAGTGGTGTAGTTGTTTTTTTTTTAAAGTTGGTGCCGGGGGAGTAGGGTCAGTTCTCCTTCTCCATTGTAAATCCTTGTAAATCTAAGGAACACACTCTCTAAATTTTCCTTGTCTCCTGCTTCGTTTAAACTTAGGAGGACATGAGGTCTTGGCCCACACTTCCGGAGTACCAGGCTTATAAGACTCATTGCAGTCTCTGTCCAAAGTCCTCCTGGTTGTGTTGCAGATCAAGACAGTACCTGATGATTCCAACTGCCAGTCTGCTGACCACCCCACCACCTCCCTGGTTGTCCCTGTCCTTCTCCATCTAGTCATGCTTCTGCCCTGGATTAGGTTTTATAGACTCTGGACACAGCCCACATGCATTTATTAATTATTACAATTTAAACATGTTCACCCGGCACAGCCAGAAGTGGACTGGTCACCCCTCCGAGCCTGGTTTCTTTCTATGTTTCTTCCTAAATTTCGGCCCCTTTTAGGTAGATTTTCCTAGCCATTGTGCTTTAATACTGTTGTTGCTTGCTCCTTGGGGTTTCAGGCTGGGTGTTTTGTAAAAGCACTTTGTGACAACTGCTGCTGTAAAAAAGGGCTTTATGAATAAATTTGATTGATTGATTGATTCAGGTCTGGTGAACGTGAGGGCCAGTCAATGGCGTCAATGCCTTCGTCATCCAGGAATTGTCTACACACTCTGGCCACATGAGGCTGGGCATTGTCCTGCATCAGGAGGAACCCAGGGCCCACTGCACCAGCATTAGGTCTGACGATGGGTCTGTGGATTTCATTCCGGTACCTAACAGCAGTCAGGGTGCCATTGGCTAGCACATGGATGTCTGTGCAACCCTCCAAAGATATGCCTCCTCAGATCATCACTGACCCACCACAAAACCGGTCATGCTTTATGATGTTGCAGGCAGCATAATGTTTACCACGGCGTCTCCAGACTCTTTCACGTCTGTCACGTGTTCAATGTGAACCTGCTCTCATGTGAATAGAACGGGGTGAATAGAACTGGGTGAATAGAACGGGGTGCCAAAGGCGGATTTGCCAATTCTGGTGTTCTCATGCGAATGCCAATCGAGCTGCATGGTGCTGGGCTGCGAGCACAGGTCCCATTAGAGGGCATCGGGCCCTCATGCCACCTTCATGGAGTCTGTTTCTGACAGTTTAGTCAGAAACATGCACACCAGTAGCCTGCTGGAGGTCATTTTGTAGGGCTCTGGCAGTGCTCCTCTTGTTCCTCCTCGCACAAAAGAGCAGATACCGGTCCTGCTGCTGGGTTGATGCCCTTCCACGGCCCTGTCCAGCTCTCCTCGTGTAACAACCCGTCTCCTGGTATCTCCTCCTTGCTCGCGACTGTACTGAGAGACATAGCAAACCTTCTTGCGACGGCACGTATGGATGTGCCATCCTGGAGGAGCTAGACTGCCTGTGCAACCTGAATGGCCTGCAGGTACCGTCTCATGCTACCAAAAGTGACAAGGGCAATTTGAGTCCTGTTCTCTTTCCAAAATGTGATCATTTTCATATTATTTTTTCCACTTCAAAGAGCCTGAAATGCATTCAAGAGGTTTTGGAAAGTTTGAGACAACAACAGGAAAGACCATGGGACTTTGTGGGTGAGTTAAGGTAATTACTGCTGTCATGTGCAGATCCTAATATGTCCTCGACAACTTGTTAGCAGGAAACAGAAGGGTTATATTCCCGGAGAGTTGAAGTCCTGGGCTCCTTGTAGCTGATGGCTCCTATCTTTCCAAAGTTAGAGCAATCAGTAAAACGAAAATTACAGAGGGGACAAAATAATTTGGGGAGGGGGGGGGTGTGTCGCACTCATCTACATACTATGTGCCGACTTTATCTCTCCAATGAACACTCTGACAAAATCTATTGACTTATAGGTTCGCTTTGGTTTGCCTGGGGTCACACCTCATTGATGTTTGAGCGGCTTGCCCGGTAGCAAAACACACAAACAATGACACAGGGAACATTACAGAATGGCAACCAAACACTGAATTGCAGGTCTTTGTTACACCGGTCTATGACAATGGCCAGGGGAATTATTTCTGCCTGCCCCCTAAATGGCTCTCCCAGTGCACTCCTTTTAACCTAGATCCACAGGGCTCTGATCAAATGTAGGGCACTAAATAGGGAATAGGGCGCCATTTAAGACGAGGCCCTGCACGTCCACAACCCAAGGCAGCATCTGCTCTGTTCCCACCATTAGTGTTCCCTGACATTTAAAACAGAAATCCACTCATTGATGTGTATTGGCCATTGACAGGACGGAAACCAATCCACAGCACAAACATACAGAGCAAATAGGGAAGTCTGGGCACCATCACTATCATAAACCAACACCTCCTCGATCATCTTGCTCAAATGTTCTCGTTCTCTGGTCTCTCCTCCCGATGTTGAGCTCCGGCCCATTGAACCGAGCCCGCTGGTTCGAGGGCGAACAGAGGGGTGAGTGGTTACTCTGGGTTGCCGTTGGTGGGGTTGCTTATTTTCCACAGCCAGTCTCGCCAAAGAGATACACTTGTGAAGTCGTCCGCTCAGCCACAAGCACCAAGCAATCAATCTGTCAATAAAAAAAATGATAACAATAATCGACGACACAATATCAGTTTTGCCACCACCCCAGATAGTGTATAGCACAGTGAGGAATATCCCCCCCATACAGCAGACGCTGACGTCAGTAGCCTCATTCTACAGGTCAGAAGGATCAATGAGCCCATTGTGTTGTATTCCCATTTCTCCTTCACAGACCCAGGGCGTGTCCCAAACAGCACCCTATCCCCTACACACCCCATTACTTTTAATGAGGACCCCGGTTGCAGAGCTGCGGTTTTACCCCGCATTGTCTTGGTCCTTCAAGTGCACTGAATGGGTACAGGGTGGCATTTGGAACACAGGCCCTGTGACTGCGGATCAATGTGCCGCTAATAACTCCAGGAGATCTGTGGCCCTATTGACGTAGGGAGATGTATAGTTCTCTGACGGCAAGTGAGTGTTACTGATGGCAGAAGATGACAGGGGAAGGCCGAGGCTGTGATGGTAATGTGACCACTAACCTGTAATGGAGGTCGGAATCAAGCAGTAGGGTTGTTTGACATCAAAAGAGCCCGGGGTGAATCTGATTCATCGCAGCTCACCGTCCTGTCTTTCGCTTGTAATGTCATCAGTTCATTTTGAACGTCTTGTTGTTTTTATGAATGACCGAAACAACTTTGTTATTTTGTGAACTGAGGTCTGATAATAAAAAGACTTATCATTGTGTTATGCAACTTGGCCTGGGCTCACTTGGAGAGAAAAGAGAATCACATGTAAATGGGATACACCTTTTGAATACCTGGAGTTAAAAGTTACCTTTGGCAGGACCTGGAAAGTGGCCGTGTCTCTGAGGCAGCTATGTGCAAGGGCATTCCATCCACCATCCCGGGCTAACAGGGGCAGCTCACACGTCACTGGCCATACACACAGGTAGGGCAAAGGGACCTAAATCAGTCAGTCAACCAGACAGTTAATTAATGTGCTCAGTGGGAAGGACTGGGTTGCCTTCTTGGTCAAACATTTAAAGGTCTACCATCACCCGTCACAACGGAAACTGACATGTCTTTTGGTCTCAAAGTCCATGTTACATGTTGTATGGATTATAAGCTGTGTCAACCGCAACCAGAATAGCTGCGGGTTAATTTTTTTTTTTTATTGAAGCAGGAGAATTAAGAGATTAGATTAGATTAGATTAGATTCAACTTTATTGTCAATGAACAAGTACAAGTACAAGTACAGTACAACGAAATGCAGTTTGCGTCTAACCAGAAATGCAAATAGAGGAGGGCAGAAAATTTACAAGTTTTAAGTATATGTATGTACAAGTGGAATGTATAGATGTGCAATTAATGCAAATGCATTACATTTGGAAATTCTAAATGTGCAATGGAAGCAAATAGAGAAGGGCAGAAAATGTACAAGAATTTAGTATATTGTATGTACAAGTATTAAGTATAATGTATGTACAAGTATTAAGTATAGTGTATGTACAAGTGGGATAAATAGTTGTGCAAGTGGCAATTCTCAATGGTATTCTGAATTTGCAATCGAGGCAAATTGAAGGAGTAGGTTAGCATGTGCAACTGAAATGCAGGGATAGCAGCAATGAGGTTCCGGAGATAGACGTGTATGTAACAACTGAAAATACTACAGTGGCAGTACTAAATGTGCAAGGAAGGTCATTTTAAGGTGCAAGTAGGCATGTGCAAATGAAATACTTGAATTAACTACTTGAATTAACTCTAGCCATTAAAAGCGACTTGAATTAACTCTAGTCACTTTTAATAACAATATCTACATTGTAAACAGTGATTATTGTCATGTACCAGATTCTGGCAAATACGCGCGGAACCACAGCCCAAAAGCAAGGACTGCTTCCAGTAGCAAGAGACACCCGGTGGTGGGATTAGCGTATTACAACATAACACAGCTCACATCACTGTCACTAGTTTAGAACGTAACCAGGTCCAGTGCTATCTAGTAATGGGAGGAGAGCCTTAGTAAGTTCAACCATGATCAGAAATCTTCCAAACCGAACAGTTTCCTTATTAGTGCTGTAGCCCAGAAGTTCCCCAAATTGTACTCAGGGACTGGCAGGCAAAAAAATGCAGCGAATCTGATTCACCCAACCAAGGGAAGGATAATAAATTCATAAATTAAATCAGGTGTGCTAGCTCCATAATGGTTTAAAAAACATTGAATGGTTCCTGGTCCCTGAGGAGAGGTTTGAGAACCGCTTTTCTAAGCCTCAACAACTACAGAGAATAATAGGACCATAATCACCACATCCAGCTCCAAACTCACTACCTTGCAGTAAACAACACTCTACATCTGTAATTTGGTCAGCGGTCAGCGACCATTCTAAATACATATGCCAAATGTGTGACTGGAGATCTTTGAAATCTGGAGAGCCACATACACTTTTCGATGTCGATTTTGTATGGCTTTAAATCACTTGGCTACAGCTGTTTTTAATAAATTAAGTACTTTCAAAATAAATTATTCTAAGGCTTTGTTTTAAACAAAGTTTGGGCAAGTGATTAAGTTAAGACCAACAATATGTGTTTTGTTTCTAAATATTGTCTAATAGATGCAGCGTTTCATCAAGTAAAATGTGGAGTGTGTGTGTAAATGTATTTAGCCAATCAAGTTGATTCTGGTTACACAACACAGAATATCACTCTCCTTCACCCCATGTCATCAAAACCACTTGCCTTCAAACTTGGAATATCATGGCCGCCTGAAGTATGACAATGATTCTAACTGCTAGAGGCGGGACTGCAGGTGGATGTTCATAGGAAAAAGCCAAAGAACGTTTTAACGAGAATAGATCGTGACGTGACGAGGCAGAAATTACGTCATTGTTTAGTGAGAAGTGGTTCAGAGTAAAATTCAGAGTAAATTGACTCATATTTGAGGGAAACTCTGGGTTTACGGTTTCAAAGAGCCAGTTCTGCGTTACACTGAGTCAGTTACTACAGCAACATACTCCGTGAAGCTAACCTGCTCGCAAGCAGGTTTTTATCCAACTAACTCTGAGTTTGTTTTACTCTTTAACTGAAAGCTGCTCTCTGAACGTTTCAGACAGTGCGTGTCCTTTTCTCGAAGAGCCACTTGAAGCACAAATACTCTGCAGAAATGTCAGTTGGGAGTGATCAGATCCCGCTTGGATGTTTTTTTTTTATCATTCCCTCATGATTATCTGTTTGAGCATTACCGTTATTCTGCACAATCGATCATTTATCCGAACAATATTCTCAGCCCTCATATCGTTCCTATGATACATCGTGGACATGCTCTCAGTTCGGAACAAATCCTTTGTGTTGCAGTCTTCTGTATAACATCGGTGACGCTGAGCATTTGTCCAAGGCAAACGTCTCTGTCGGGCTGTCATAGATGTGACTACTTTTGTAGTGTTCCCAAGTCACAAACCCACGAGACTCATCAAAAAAGAATTCCACAGAATTGCAAGTATCAGTCTAAGCAGTAATCAGTTTATTTAGTATGATGCTTTGAGACCAGTGTTGCCAACTATGCCAACTTCAAAAGCAAAAACATTTATTTTAACATCAACAAGCCAATATTTCTTTACAAAAAATAAAAAAAATATCAACAACGCATATAGGGAGGGCAGGCACTATCCACTCATCTCTGATCACCATGTAACTACTATTAGTAGGCTATATATGAGTATAGGCTATGTTATGCTTGTTTTATGTTATAAACTGTAATAATAGATTCTGCTTTGCATTAACTGCAGAGCTTTTGTGTCACAACCGACCACTTGATGTACAAAGTCTTTGTTGTACTTTGTTGTACTCGTCACTGCTGTAGTAAGTGTATATAATATTAAATACGTCTACCATACTGTAACATATTCCCCATCCTACTCTTTCAAAAATTGGTGCTAGTTTACATTTTTATGTATATTACTGCCATAATATCAATACCACCACCAATATTGCTGCTAGTTTACAGCACTCTTTCTAAACTGCTGCTAGTGTACAGTGTTATGTATATTATTGCTTTTACTTCTTGCTGTGTATATATATGTATATTATTGCTTTCTCTTCTCTATTGCTGTGTATATATTTTTTTCTTAATTCTCGCTATGTAGTTGTAGTGTGCCATGCCACCATTCATAAGCTTATTACACTCATATGTATCTATAATATTCAATAATTCTACCAAATTGCTGCTAGTTTACATTGTTAAGTATTATGTATATACTTGCCATTTCTATAATGTTCTATAATTAATTGCATCTAGTTTACAATAGACTCTTTGAAACTGCTGCTAGTGTACAGTGTTATGTATAGTGTTGCCTTATTTTTTGTCTGGCTATATTTTTGATTATATTTTCTTCTTAACTCTGATTATGTAGTTGTCGGGTGCCATGTCACAAGAATTTAATTGTGCATGATGATGCTGTGTTGTTCGGTGCATTTGACAAATAAACGTTGAAACTTCGCTTGGAATTCTAACTTGATTTTTCGCGGGATAGATCCACGTGGGGATTTGTAGTAAAGCGAATTACACTACAGCACTGATATTATTGTGAGGCTGTGAGCAGACAGTGTCAATCAATTCATTTAGGGAAAGTAGCGACTATTAACTGTAAAAAAAAAACAAGTCGCTTGTCAGATTTTTCTAACAAGCGACCATATTTTTTAAAACAAGCCCAAAAAACCGCAACCGACCCGTGATTATTTCAAGCGACTTAAAAAAAAAAAAAACAAGCCCTAAGTCCCGTGTTATAAGCGGACTTGGCAACACTGTTTGAGACTTGAAGCACTAATCAGTCAATATTTTAGGGCGTCCAGGGATTGGCTGCATAGATGGCACTCATACTCCAGTCCGAGCTCCTTCGGTAAATGAAGGAGATTATGTGCATAGGACGTCTTTCCACAGCATTAATGTGCAGATAGGCCAGCAAAGAATTGTAATTCTTTTGCGAATTGTCACTTACAACTTAAATATACAGCTCCGGAAAAAATTAAGAGACCACTGCACCTTTTTCTTTCCTTTCCAAAAAAGTCGAAAAGGAAGGTTTTGAGTGAGGAACAGAAGGGTTAAAATTAAGTGACCACTGCAAATTGAACGCTTCTGTTCCTAACTCAAAACTTTCCTTTTCAACTTTTTTGGAAAGGAAAGAAAAAGGTGCAGTGCTCTCAATTTTTTCCAGAGCTGTATTTTTGCTTTATATGTTTCTTAATTCTTACTATGCAGATGTTTGCCATGTCACAAGAAAGTCACTGTTCAGAATGACGCCGCGTTATTCGGTGCATTTGACAAATACACTCTGAACTTGATATTACACCCCCACGCACACATTATATAAATGTTTAATGAGTGGAACACTCGAGATGTGACTTCATTTTTTTCAATAAATGCTCACGCAATGTCTCCGTCAGCAATTTTCTGACACGCTAGCTCACGTTCTTTTGCTGCTGCTATTGTATTGCTTTTTTCTTGAATGTATACTCATATTCTGTATGTGCATTCATTAATATATCTAACTCCACTGGGGAGAAGCATGGGGTTCGAGAACTTTTTCCCCTGTTGCTATGGTGAATCACGTTATCTGTGTTCCACTGATGAGGGCTTTATATCTCCTCGTGCACGTGCTTTACGCAAGGTTAACTTAACTCAGAGTTTACTGAACTAATTGTTACCACCTGTTTTGAAACCGTCAACTCTGATTTTGACAGCTCAGACTCAGTCAACCCAGAGTTGTGGTTTCAACTCAGAGTATATTAACCCTGCTTTCTGAAATACCCCCCCCCACCGGGTCTGCAACTGGATGCTATTGGCAAAACATAACAGCAACCCCGGTGATTGGTCAGAAGCGAGGGTAATAGTGACGTTGTCAAAATAGTAAACTGCTTCCCAAGGACGAATCGCTCAGCCATCCACTACAAAGACCGCTTTTCGATGCTACATTTCAATTTGAAATGAATGTGAGCTGGCCATGTGGGCTTCGTCGGTGTATCCGCGCCCTGAGCGTCCACACGACGGTATATTATTGGATAAGGCTATAGCAGGCTGTGTACGGCCATAGACTCCAGTCCAGTAGGTGGCGGTGTATGCTCCTTAGACCCGCCAACCGAAACCAAACAAGTATGTTTTCTGAGAGCTGTGCATTTACACTCATAGAAAAAAGATTTACCAACACTACAGATGAAGGCATGATCAGAGTTGACAACAAAAATGAGATATAAACTAACATATGTATGAAATATAACTAAAATAAACAAGGTTAGACAAAAGAGCATTTAAGGAGTTAATCTTACAACAAATATGCCTCACTAAAAATAGTTTTAAGTTAACAAGCTTTTGGTTTTTTCATAAATTTAAGGGATTCAGTATATCATTTAAATTCACACTAGAAGACTACGTTATGAACAGTTCTCATGAATTGGGATTTGTGAATGAAAAATGGCGCACGCATAATTGTAACATTGGTCAGAAATGTTTCTTCTAGAATAAAACCATAAATTATATAACTTTTGTGTTAATTCAATATCTGGAAGTGCAAGACAATCATGGAGAAAAGCACTAAAGGTGCCGGATTAATGACAAGGATAGATGTTAACATTTTAAATCAAAATCAGAAAAAGTTTCACAATAAACTAGGAATTTGTTTCTGGTCCGTAAGTGCAGCGATTTTGTTCAAAAGAAATAAAAACAATAAGAAAAACCTGGGGGGGTTGGTGTTGATGGCTGGACACAGAGAGAACGAACTTCTATCTGAACGAACTTATTTAGCTTTAGGACAGACGGGACAGTTCATACCATTTTTTATCTGGCTTTGTGAACTAAGAAATTCCCCGGTGTGACTATTACGTTAACAAACACCCTTTCCCTCAATAACAATCCAAGTTTGTTGATGAAGCTTTGACATATTCACCATATACGCAATAGAATGCCAGCAGCACTAATGATGAGGACACAATAGTGAGGTGAAACCTTAAAAACAAAAGCGCCAGTTTATTGCAATATATTATATAATGTGTTCTTAGGACAGTGAGTTGTCACCAAAGGCATTTTTATGTTATTTTCTAATACAGGTTATATAGGTTTAAAAAATATGTCGAAAGAACAATATTAAAACAAAATGTACAGACTGGTTTGTCAAATGACATAACAAAAACTAGATTATGTGAAGTGGAACATTTAATACTCACGAGAGTGTGTAGAATCCATATGTGGGGCAATAGATGGTACAGCTTGCAGCACTGTTTAACACACCCAGTCCATTGGCTCATATATACATACGTACATGCAGACATACATACATACATGCATGCATGCATGCATCCATGCTAGCGACTAAAATTCATCATCTTTATAATGAATTGAATTAATTACCATGCATTTAAATTATGGATTTTATTTTGAAAAATAATCCGAGTTAGTGCTCCCAGCATAATACCCTGCTGCTTGCAGAACGATAATCACATATGCCTTGAGTTCTTCCGGGAATCAGGAGTCAACTGTCTAGTGTAGAAAAACCTAAACAAGACGGTAGTCAAAGGTTGTGTAAGTGGTATTCTTTCTTCTTATACAAAATTTGTTGATATCTCCTTATTTCAGTAATGCTCGGAGGTTATGGTAATTGTCTGTGACATAACCTAAAATCCTCTTGACAAAGCATTTTTTATTAGCTAGCTAGCAAAACAACTATGTAGCCTAGCTAACGAACTAGCTATCTATCCTGCTAAAAAAGCGAACTTGACAGATTATGCGAGAATATCCACTGGACTTCCTGGGTAAACACAGCTAGCAAGTAAACTAGCTACATTTTTAGTAAGCTAACTAAATAACTAACTAGCTAGGTAGTTTAGAGTTTTGCCAATGTACAGTACCAAGTCCAATGTCACAGGTCTGAAACTGTTTACAGTTTCGTTCTTCAGAAAAATTGCTGTACCTACGTACATTTGCAAAACTGTAAACCAGTTACATTACCTAGCTTGTAGTTAACTACACTGTAATTAATACAACTTCACAGTTCGTTTGTTTTACAGTAGCTAAGTGCTCTTCTGGATTACTAGATAGCTAGCCTAATAATTACACCATTTTAATTATTAATGGAATAAAAACAATCTAATCGCACAGACTTAAAATAACAACTCTAACTGTTCCACGATGGGTAGCTAAGTATATACTGTATCTGTTTAATATCAGTGCCCGGAGTAGACGGCCCGGTTAACGAGTAGACAGTAATGATGACTTTGGCATCGCAGAGCATTGGTCAAGAAAGTGTTAAATCCTGTTGTTTGATGCCATCACCCCTTACAAATTAAAATCAAACAGCGAAATCACTCAATGTTAGCCTGCACACGTTCAGTTTTATTTCTTCTGCACCGGCGTGATAATCAATTGCAAAGCTGATTAACTAGAAAACAGGTGTGCTAGATAAGGCATTCCAACTTATTTGTCTCCCAAATGGTTCTTTGTTAAAAATGCTTCGATGATACTGTTTCACAGTATTTATTTACCCAGAAATTATTTTTGGGTGCATACAAAAGCACGGCCTAAAATGCTGATTCTTATATGAGCAAAAACCTGAGAATGAGGTTAAAAAGAAATTGACAGAAATTAATGTGGTTTTAGAAGTCGGTGGTAAACATGCTGGGAAGATAGGTTTAGGAGATTATGTATTACCATTAACCCAGTCTTTAACCCTAAACATAACCAACATAACCTCAGTACTTTGATACCTAGCCTTAACACTAATCTTAGTAAAGCTTTAACATGTTATGTTTTGGTAGCACAAAATAATGTACCCAAAGCAGGGGTGAAAATCCGATCTCAAGTTTGGAGGGGACAATTACATAAAATTTCCTCGAGCAATTTTTAAGGGGGACACCAAAAGTAGTGCTGTAATACTGTTTGTTTGCACCATCGGTTTGCATGCTACTGTAGCTCTGCAAATTCAGCTATTGTGTGTGAACCCTACCAACATAAAACAAACTGACTGGATTAACCCCACATTAGCTACGTGCATTGAGTGCCTTTCAGAAGGTAGACATGAACACTGTCATCTTGCCAGCTAAGGAACCCTACTGTCCATACACTGCACTGCAAGCTTCCCTCACTGACTCTAATTAAAACAGCTGCAAAAGCTGGTTGATGTTACTGTATCTTGCTAGCAAACATCAGCTAACATAACGAGTGACCTGTCATTCAATGCAGAGAAAATGAAGGTTGGTGACGGTTAGAAATGTTTTTATTGAATTGAGTGGTAGAAGTAAAGAAATGTCTAACATATCCTTTGTTCAAACTACTTACTGAAAGTCAACCACCAACGACAGACAGACAGACTGTCAGATTCCCACACATGCACCGTACCTGCACGATGTGCCACTGCTGAGGGCTGTTGGGTAGTGGATCAAACCACTGTGAGGGAAAGGGCGGGGGTGTAGCAATTTTTTGAAACTTAAACCCGCTATTAAGTGTCTATATTCAGCACAAGTGCTTTCATTGCGTCTTATTGCTATTATTGAAATAACATAGTTATGTTTACATTTATGTATTGGGGGGACAAATCATAGTTTTCCCCAGGATGGGGGGGTCATGTCCCCCCTATCCCCTCCGGGATTTCTGCCTATGACCCAAAGATATAATACTTATTAGACTGACAGATTTACTTATATTTACAGTCATGTAAAATAGTTAGTACATCCCCTGGATGTCCCCACCCCCTCCTGCCCCTCAGCATTTAGATAGGATTGAGGTCTGGGCTTTGACTCAACCATTCCAATTCCCGCCATTTCTTCTTGAGGCATTCTGTTGTAGCTTTGCTTGTGTTTTTGGGGACATTGAACTGTTGCCAGATCAATGTTTGGTTCAGCATCAGCTGTTTGACAGATGGCCTCAGGATCTCTTCAGGAATTCTATGGTACACTATGGTTGACTCACTGATAGCAAGTTGGCCCTGAGGCAGCAAAGCAGCCCCAAACCATAATGCTGCCGCCTCATTGCTTCTTCTGTTTAAAGGAAGTATTTAGTTTTCGACAAACAAGACCTCCTTATCTGTCCAGAGCACATTGTTCCAGTAATTTTGGTCTTTACCCAAGTGTTGTCTAGCAAACGTCAGTTGTCTTGATTTTGAGAACAGAGGTGTCCTTCCTTCCTGACCTCCCACATAGGTCAGTTTTTTGCAGTCTTTTTCTGATAGTTGACTCATGCACTTGGGACATTGACTGTGGTAAGAGATGCCTGTAAATCTCTTGATGTTAACCTGGGGTTTTTCAAGATTTCTATGATCATCTTTCGGCTAGCTCTGAATTTGGTGGGACAACCTGTCTGTTGGACAGTGAAATTATGTACATCAAATTGCTTGGAAATGCATTTGTATTTGTCTTAGACATCCATCTCAGTTGTAGATATGAAACTGCAGGTAGGTGAAAGTGATCGATTTGTTGTGGCCAATCATGCAGCCAACGTTTTGGTCCTCCAAAGCCTTGTCCATCTATACCATCCAATAAAGATAATCATGAGTGCAGTGGTTATTGATAAGTAGGAATTCCTCTACCAATATTATCGTGATAGTTATGCTAATGATGATTATATCGATCTTTATTTGAGTATGATAATCAACTAGCTGTCTTGATGGGTTAAAGGCGAAGGTACGGTATCTGTTACAGGCTTAAAACCAATGCTCGTCTTCCTTGTGCTTCTGCCGTTAGTAATGCAAATATTTTCCTGAATTGTTTTGTCTTTCCAGAGATGTTAGGACCAGAATATGTAAACAGTGTACATTCCTGGTGATCTTTTCATACAACCCACCGTTTGAAGATGCCTGCGGTGTCCAGTGGGGTGAAAGACTTGTACCTCTCTACTAATTTGGGGGACCTGAACAAGAAAGCTGAAGTCAAGGCTGACAAAAGCAGCACACGAAGGTTGTCTATGTTTCTGGGATGGATGTTAGTCAAATGTCTGTTTTTCTGTTATATGCTATTATATTTTCTCACACCGTATGAGGTTCTGCATTGACCAAGTGGCGTGCGTGAATGTTTGGTAGCTTGCCGGTGACTATCTGAAGCTGCTTCTAAGACTGCCGGTAAAATGAATCATTCTGTCTGTTTTTGCATGTATAGTCGTGTGAATGTGTTGCACTATTGTGCTATTCTCAACTGCAGTTATGTCCAGAGTGCCTGTAAGATCTTCAAGGCAGCCGAGGAGTGTCGGCTGGATCGAGACGAGGAGAAGGCCTATGTTATGTACATGAAATACCTAACGGTCTATGATCTGATCAAGAAGAGGCCCGACTTCAAACATCAGCAGGTAACCAACATTGTTTAATTAGGACAAGATGGAGGCAAAAATGGTAAATCATAAACATGGTCTTTTCTCCTCCGTTTTATGCTGGGTAAGTGCAGCTTTTCTTTTTACTCTACATCTTGTAATCATACAAAACATTTTCAAGACTTGGAGCTGAAATTCCCTCAAATACTTAATCATTTCAGACATTGGGAGGTTGCAGGGAGAGCAGTGAGCCACGGTCTAACCCTGGACTGTTTTGACACTGGACATATTAGGGATATAACCATACTGGGAATAGGTCTATTACCATGATTTATTGACTGTAGAATTGTACTTTATCAGTAGAAGATTAGTATTTGTTGCTATTGTCACAGTAACCATTAATACTTATTAATATACTGCATTAGACAGACTGGAAATGTAATTCTGTTCAGCAGTGACCGTGTTTATTTATTTTTTTGCAATGTGGGGTTTTTTTCAGTTCTTGAGGCTGTCTCCTAAAGCAATTTTTTCTTTGTCAACCAAAGGAGTTTTTCCTGTCCGTGCTTGGCCCCACCAGCTTTAAAAAAGCCATAGAAGAAGCTGAGAAGCTCTCAGAAAGCCTTAAACTCAGGTTGGTGGTGTCTTCTGTGATGTTATTCATTCACAGACATTACGTTCACCTTGTGAACTTGGGCTTCAATGTTTCCTAGTAAATTTTGGTTCTGACACCTTCTGCTTTAGCTAAACCCTAATGCCCTTGAATGGTTCAGTAACACGCTAATGCCCCTGAATGGATCAGTAACACGCTAATGCTCCTGAATGTTTCAGTAACACGCTAATGCTCCTGAATGTTTCAGTAACACCCTAATGCTCCTGAATGATTCAGTAACACTCTAATGCCCCTGAATGATTCAGTAACACCCTAATGCCCCTGAATGATTCAGTAACACCCTAATGCCCCTGAATGATTCAGTAACACCCTAATGCCCCTGAATGATTCAGTAACACCCTAATGCCCCTGAATGATTCAGTAACACTTTGACAGTGATGGAGATGGCTGCTGATTCTTTTTTTACTGGTTCCAATATAATCCTGTTTAAAAATATGGCATGTCTTTGTCAACATATTGACTCAACAGGCTGTTTACGTGTGCGTGCCTGTGCTTGTCTGTGCATGTGTGTGTGTGTTCAGGTATGAGGAAGTCGAGGTTCGCAAAAAACTTGAAGAGAAAGAGAGACAAGAGGAGAAGAAAAAGAGGGAGGAGAAGACTGAAAAATTCGAAGGGCGGGCCTCCCTAAAGGGAGTAAAAGAGAACAAGAAGGAGAACAGGAAGGTACGTCCCTAAATGAGGAGCACTTTGATCTGTTTTCATAATCTAATCCAGAATTAATAGTCAGTATACCACAACTAAGGGTTGTTCAGTCATCAACACAGTTCTCACATTACAGACAAATATGATTTCATATACTGCAGCTTTCATCCAATCAGCATACACCCAATCAGCATACACCCAATCAGCATACACCCAATCAGCATACAGCCAATCAGCATACTGGGTTTGTATCAGTCCTCGTGCATTTGAGGAAGTATAGAACATTCCGGTGTGGGAGTGCTGCTCCTCTGATGCTCGAACAGATGAAAGCAGAATGGTTTATTACTTTAAAAGCAATGTATCCAAAGGTTACTGTTTATGTCACTGAAATAAAGATAAACCAAAGATGAAAATTGTAATCAGCTTGCAATAACATCATTCATGTGTTCAATTTGTGCATATAAACAAGCAGGAATCACATAACCGTTTTAGAGGTCAAATCCTGTATGACACTTCAATAGGTGGGTTTGTTGAAATCTTGATGAAAGTGTCTGTTGTTTTGTGGGTGGTGTTCAACATTCACTTGTTGAGGTGAAGATTTAACACCAATCCTGCCTGCACTAGTAAAGGTGGCAGTGAGCTCAGTTCCAATTATTGGTTTCCCTGTGTCTGTTTTGTGTCCTAGGTGAAAGAACAAAATGAGTT
Organism: Esox masquinongy; assembly: GCA_016801175.1. NCBI lineage: Eukaryota > Metazoa > Chordata > Actinopteri > Esociformes > Esocidae > Esox > Esox masquinongy. The sequence goes on along the minus strand of JACXGI010005568.1, from coordinate 1,431 downwards.
GAAAAATGTACCTTCGAAAGGTAAGGACAGTGGACTACTTTTAGTAGTACAGAATCAACTTTTTCCTCGATCCTTCGGCCAAATGATGTGGAGTTTTCCAAAATGTCAGTGCATCTGCAGATCACATTCTGCTAGTATTTTTATTCTCTGCACGCAGTCTGTTCTATAATAGAGAAACGCTATGGATCACAGTTTTCATAGTTTTAACAAACATAACAGCATACATATAGGTTCACGTTACTGTAAGATAAACACCACTGCTTTCAGTCATGCATGAATTATAATTCTTCACCTTTTACCACCTGTTTACTGTTCTGCATGGTAACCATTTGTTCTCAGTGAGTTTTAATGTATGCAGATATGCATTTCAGTTCTCTGGAGTGGTTGTTTAGAAGTAGTCCCTGGTGTTGATTTGAATGATATAATAAACACATTTTGAAGCTTTTGGCCAGGATGGTCCAGTGATGGAAGTCACAGGCACTGCTGCAGTTCGAATGCAGCCCAAAGCCCTTTCAGCAAAGGGGTCTCCTCTTTCTCAACTTTCCTCGATATTTAGCCGATAAAATGCCTGAAAATAAATATATACAAAAATGTTTAGATCTTTATATTTGGATCTGCAGCCGTTTCTAAAAAACACACTTTTTTTTAGATTTGTGAGAATTGTATGTAACACAAAGTTTGACTTATGAACTAGTATATACAGTATGTTTTTTCGTGTTGATTTAATTAAAGTGTGCATTCTAGCACAACCACGATAATGTATTCTTGCCTTACTCTGGAAACTGCATTACCCAGGATACACACCAGCCAACACGGGAGAGACTAGTGTGTCCATCCGTGATTTATTCTTGGGGTCTCCATGCTGTTTATGTTGTCATTTACCACCCCACCCCCCAGCGGCGGTGCCAGCAGGAGGGATCACCGCGGAGATGTTGTTCAAGATGATGCAGGACCAAACTATGACGGTCATCGTGATGGACGCTCGTAGCCTCCCGGACTTCCAGGAGTCTCAGATCCAGGTTCCCGCACAAACCATCATCAGCGTCCCCGAAGAAGCCATCAGCCCAGGGTACGGAGAGAGAGAGGGGCTGGGATTTAATCCAATTCCGTCTTAGACCTCGGTTAGCGTCATAAGCAGGCGTCAGCCCTGCTTTATTTGATTTACCCAATCCAGTCTTCTCTGGGGCCATATTCAGCACGCAGGCCGGATGTTGAGCACTCCTCTTTCACAAGGCTAACGTCATGTTACTGTCCTCTTAGGATCACCGTGAACCAGATAGAGGCCAGGCTACCCAACGGGTCCAGAGAGACATGGAAGAGAAGGGGCTTCGTAGATTACATCATCCTGTTGGATTGGTTCAGCTCTGTCAGTGACCTCCGTCTGGGAACCACGCTGCAGAGCCTCAAAGACGCCCTCTACAAGGTAACAGG
>JACXGI010005567.1:20375-36975 GCA_016801175.1 Esox masquinongy | reverse complement strand
AGATGACTATTTCAATGTTTTGTACTGCTATGTGCTCTACAGAGACACTATTTCAACGTTTCATACTGCCATGAAGGCTACATAAATACACTGTTTCAACGTTTGATATGGCTATGTAGTCTACATATAAAAACACTGTTTCAATGTTTTGTACTACTATGTAGTCTACATAAAGACACTGTTTCAATGTTTCGTACATCAAGACACTGTTTCAACATTCAGTTATGCTATGTAGTCTACATATAAAGACACTGTTTCATTGTTTTATACTGCTATGTAGTCTACATAAAGACACTATTTCAATGTTTAGCACTGCTATGTAGTCTACATAAAGACACTGTTTCAACGTTTAGTACATAAAGACACTGATTCAACATTCAGTTATGCTATGTAGTCTACATATAAAGACACTGTTTCAACGTTTAGTACATAAAGACACTGATTCAACATTCAGTTATGCTATGTAGTCTACAAATAAAGACACTGTTTCATCGTTTTATACGTGTATGCTTGTTATGTTTAGATAGCAAAAGACCATCTGTTGATCTGTACACAGGAAGTCACGTTCATTCAAAGTGTGACAGTAATTAGCCAATGGGCTTCCAGTACTGGGATGTGTATTCTGTTGGGATGTCTATAAAGGTCAGGACAACCGGAAGTTTCTTTGAGATTGAGTGAGATGAGATTGAGGTGGTAAGACATCATGTATGAAGACCAGGTCTGTAACCTCATGAACAAAACTATCTAATGCTGCAATAAATAATTGAATTACTCTCTCCCTTGATGACCGGATACGCAATCATTATTTCAACCACTATACGAAACGGCTGATTTCTAACAACCCTAACCCCTAACCCTAACCCAGCACAACTGAGGGAGAGAGTAGCATTAAAATTACATTAATAGACTGATGGAAATTAACTTTGTAAAATACATATAGTGTTAATGAAAACATATATTAAATAATAAAAATGTAATTTTCTGATTCCGATCTTTAGGCCAGCAGAGAAGGCCTTGCTGGCCCTGGTATGTCACTTAGTTTGATAATTAGCTACTGTACCTGATTGACTGTTCATTCATCTGATTCTGATGCGTAATGTGGGCAACCCAGTCCATCAGTACAGTAAGACTGCTAAACGACTCAGTGGCTGTCCACCTGCACTCAAACTATCTGCACTTACATTGCTGCTACTATTATGAATCCTGCTGCTAAGCTACTTTACCTTTCACTGTACTGTTTCTACCTGATGTATCAAGTCCATGTGAAAAAACTTTAATTTAATTTTATTATTTTATTTGGTTTGATATAGTATGTGTTTATTAGAGACCAACCAGGCCAGTTTAGCACAAGGCCAGAGTGTTCCCATTTGAATACTTAAATAGCTGGGTGGGATTAAGGCCTAAGAGGGTTGAACTATGCTGAATAGGCGTAGATTTTCACTCTCTGGCAAGTGTGAAAATCTTTCAAGCCTTTTTTCTCAGAACTTGGTAGAACAGATTATCAACCTTTAAAGCAGCATATCTTTCCCATAACTTCATCAAACAGTATTGTATTATATACCATTACAAAGCCCTGAATCTGGACCTTTATAAAATGTAAAAAAATTCAAATTTTGCGATAAGACCCCATTCCCGAATTCTGTCGCATATTTACAAAAGAAATAAATACAAATAAAAACAGTGGATTGAGCATAAAAACAGTAGACCGAGCATTAATAAATTGCTAAAGAATATGTAAGGTGCAAGGTTGGTCCAGTTGAAGTTTGTGTGTATATGTGGGGAGGGGTTATAGATTTGTCCAGTTGAGGGTTGTGTGTGTGTGGGGAGGGGTTATAGATTTGTCCAGTTGAGGGTTGTGTGTGTGTGGGGAGGGGTTATAGATTTGTCCAGTTGAGGGTTGTGTGTGTATGTGGGGAGGGGTTATAGATTTGTCCATTTGAGGGTTGTGTGTGTGGGGAGGGGTTATATATTTGTCCAGTTGAGGGTTGTGTGTGTATGTGGGGAGGGGTTATAGATTTGTCCATTTGAGGGTTGTGTGTGTATGTGGGGAGGGGTTATAGATTTGTCCAGTTGAGGGTTGTGTGTGTATGTGGGGAGTGGGCTATAGTCACTTTTAATGTTCATGAGGCCCACTGCTATCTCCCTGTCTGTCTGTCTTTTATTTGACCCAGTATGGTCCTCCATCATGTCTGTCTGTCTGTCTGACCCATACAGAACCTCTATCATGTCTGTCTGTCTGTCTGTCTGACCCATACAGATCCTCCATCATGTCTTTTTATCTGTGTGTCTGTCTGTCCTTCTGTCTAACCCATACAGATCAGTCTTTCTGACTGTCTATTTTATATCTGTTTGTCTCACTCAGTGACTAACTGACTAGATCTGTTCTGAGATGTGTTGTTCACTAGCCTTGGTATCCCTCTGTTCACAGCAACCACAACAAGATGACAGTGTAACTAGTTTAGAAGAAGAAATCAGCCTGTATTCCCTTGAGATAAATGGGACCACATAACACTGGAGATACAGCTAGATGTATTATTCTTTCCAACTCATATTTCCCCTCTGGCTAGTGAGGAAGCGGACTAATTTATTCAGGACAGCTAGCTAGCAGCCCAGCGGCATTCAGTGTAACCTGCCTGCAACCTCAGCTGGACACGCTGGACACTCCACGGCCAAATACAGGACGCACAGGACTGGAACAGATTTGTCTTATGATCCTAATGAGGAGGTAGAATAGTTAGACAGATGTCTAACAGTATCCCAAATAGCACTTGTGACCCTACAGTCTCTGCTCAAAATCAGTGCACTAAGTAGGGAATAGGGGTCCATTTGTGATAGTGTCCTTTAGTCCCTGAATAAACGATAACAGACCTCGTTGTAAAGATCTGCCGTACTCATCTAACCCTACCCACATCTGATCAGACAGACACACCGATGGAGAAAGATAGAAAAACAGATAGACATTTGTGGGGGGAGTTATGGCACTAATGCATTTTCAACATATGCATTTTCAACATAACCAGATACCACAAACAAGCCTATATTTTTATCTGAAGGTTTTCATGGAAGCAATTAACAAAACCTGAACCCCCGAAGCTCTGCAGGGGGTATCCTTGAATCCAGTACCACGCAGCCATTTCCCAGTTGATTTACTGTATGTTTTCATGATATCTACTGTTGCATATACAGTTAGGTCCAGAGATATTTGGACACTGACACAATTTTCATAATTTTGGGTCTGTATGCCACTACACTGGATTTAAAATGAAACAACCGAGATGCAATTGCAGTGCAGACTTTCAGCTTTGATTCAAGGGGTTGAACAAAAATATCGTATGAAATGTTTAGGAATTGCAGCCATTTTCATACACAGTCCACTTATATCAGAGGATCAAATGTACTTGGATAAATTAATACAGTCATAAATAAAATGTTCATTTTTAATACTTTGTTGAGAATCCTTTGCAGGCAATGACTGCTTAAAGTCTTGAATGCATTGAATGCATTGACATCACCAAATGACCCAAAATATACTGCAAAAGCAACCCAGGACTTTTTTTAAGGCAATGAAGTGGAATATTCTGCAATGGCGGAATCAATCATTTGTTCTCAAGCCGATCAAGCATGCATTTCACTTGCTGAAGACAAAACTGAAGGCAGAAAGATCCATGATCAAACAACAACTGAAGACAGCTGCGGTAAAGGCCTGGCAAAGCAACATAATGGAGGAAACCCAACGTTTGGTGATGTCCATGCACTCCATCCTGTCCATCCTGTGGTCCAGCAGGCGCACAGTCACTGCTCCACTGGCACTACGTCATCACAACAAACACCACGTTCACTCCGCCTTGAACCTTGGTCAAAGCAAACCAGCCCACTCAGAAACAAGCACATCTCAAATGTGCACTTTTCAACACCCGATCACTAAATAACAAGGGCCTCATCCTCAGTGAATTTATTTGGACAATAAACTTGACATTCTCTGTCTGTCCAAAACCTGGCAAAAACCCTTGGAATATTTCTTACTTAACCCGACTTAACCAGACAGGACAGGCATGGTGGTGGATTAGCAACATTGCATCGATAAACCATCAAAACCAGCGCAATATCCATTCCCAGCCTGACTACAAAACCACAACAGAACTCCTGTACATTCTTCAATATTTCAACATTACCCAACATATAGATCCCCCCCCACAGAAAAGGACACACACTGGACCTGGTCTGCACCTCTGGCGTCACCATCAGTAACCTGTCCAGCACTGACCTCACCATCTCCAACCATCTGGCTATCTCCCTGGACATAGACATCCCCACCCCCCTTGTCAAACAGAAACGTGCCATAACTTTCCGGAACACCAAGTCCATCAACCCCTCCTCTTTCCTCCATATTGGCTGACACCATCTCTGACTCTGCCCTCACTCCAAATGTCTCCCCAATTGATCTGGTCAAGATTTACAATGACCCTCTCCTGCCTGGCTCCCATAAAAACTAAACTGGTCTCCTTCACACACACTGCCCCTTGGTACACCGATCAACTTCACCACCTCAAAGCCAGGGGCCGTCAACTGGAACAACTTTTCAAAAGAACCGGTCTCACTGTCCACTTGGATGCTTACAAACCTCACCAACAACAATACAAAGACACTCTGAACAATGCACGCTCCTCTCACTACTCTTCCATCATCCAATCTGGCCGTAACAACCCCAACACCCTTTTTTCCATCATTAACAAACTCCTCAAACCCATAGACACCATCACTAAACTCCTTCATCACGAGCAAATGCAATTCATTTCTATAATTTTTCCAGACCAAAATTGTCACAATACACAATCAGCTGGCTGCTTCCACCAACCTCCGTGGCCCTCAACCCCCATTTTTCCAAGCCACTCATTTTCATCCCTCAGTGAAATCACTAAAATTGAACTGTCCCCCATAGTCACCAGCATGAAGTTTTCAACCTGTGCCCTTGACCCCATCCCCTCCTTTCTGGTCAAGACCTGCCTCCTCACACTCTCCCCTCTCATTACCAGTATAATTAACTCCTCCCCGTTCACTGGCCTCACCCCCCCCACCCGCCCTCATGCTCACTGCTGTCACCCCGATACTAAAAAAACCCGGACTTGACCCTGACAGCCCTCACAACTACCAGCCCATCTCCAACCTCCCATGTCTGTCCAAAATTCTTGAGTTGTCGCTGCTCAACTCAAATCCCACCTTGACTCCAATAACCTCTATGAACCTTTCCAATCCGGCTTCCACTCCAATCACAGCACAGATACCGCCATACTGAAAATCAACCAATGACATATTTCTCTCTGCTGACTCTGGCTTCCTCACCATCCCCATCCTCCTCGACCTCAGTGCCGCCTTTGATACCATCAACCACTCCATCCTCCTCACACTCCTTTGATACCATCAACCACTCCATCCTCCTCACACTCCTTTGATACCATCAACCACTCCATCCTCCTCACACCTTTAACACCATCAACCACTCCATCCTCCTCACACGCCTTTGATACCATCAACCACTCCATCCTCCTCACACTCCTTTGATACCATCAACCACTCCATCCTCCTCACACTCCTTTGATACCATCAACCACTCCATCCTCCTCACACGCCTTTGATACCATCAACCACTCCATCCTCCTCACACGCCTTTGATACCATCAACCACTCCATCCTCCTTACACTCCTTCAGTTTCCTTGGCTTAACCGGCACCGCCCTCTCCTGGCTCAACTCTTATCTCTCTAACAGACATCAATACATTTCCATAAACAACTGCAAATCCTCCACCACCCTAGTCACCCATGGTGTCCCCCAGGGCTCAGTGCTCGGTCCCCTCCTCTTCATCCTCTACATCCTTCCCCTTGGACAGATCCTCTGCCATCATCGCCAATGAAACTTTACCTCTCCAATAAAACCATCACCTCAGCCACCCTCTCCACTCTTACCAACTGCCTTGCAGACATTAAATCATGGATGCAACTGAACTTTCTCAAACTCAACTGCAATAAATCTGAAATACTCATCATCAGCCCAAGCTCCCTCATCCGCTCCACCCAGACCTTCTCACTCAACATCGATGGTTCCATCTTCACCCCCTCCTCCCACATCTGCAATCTTGGAATCATCCTTGACCCCACCCTCTCGTTCCTACCTCATGTCAACCAAGTTACTAAAACGGCCTTCTTCCACCTCAAAAACATTGCCCACATTCGGCCCTTCCTGTCTTCTATCATTGCCAAAACACTCATCCATGCCCTCATAACATCCAGATTTGACTACTGCAACAGCATCTTCTACAGTTTACCCAACAAAATCCTCAATAGACTTCAATACATCCAGAACTATGCTGCCCACATGGTCACCTCCACCCGTCACCGAGATCACATCACCCCTGTTCTCCACAAACTCCATTGTCTCCCGGTCAAATATTGGATTCATTTTAAAATACTACTCACCACCTACAAATTCATAAATAATCAACTCATCCTACCTCTCCAAACTCCTTGTCCGCCACACCCCTACCCGATGCCTCAGGTCTGCGGACACAACCCCTCTTAAAACCACCTGGACCAAGCTCTGGACCTAGGGCGACAGGGCCTTTTCAGCTGCTGCAGCCCAACCCTGGAATGCCCTCCCCAGCCACATCTGTCAGGCAAACACCCTGCCATCCTTCAAAAAGGCCCTCAACAACCACCTTATCAAACTTGTGTTCGGCAGTTAACCTCCTTCCCTTCTCTTGCCTTCCCTCCATCTCATGATTCCCAAGTTTATAACTAGCTATTTCTTGTTTAAATGACCTTTTATTTGTACCTATTAAAGTGATTTTACCCTATATGTTCACACTGTGTAGCGCTTTGAGTACCTAGAAAAGCGCTTTACAAGTTCACATTATAATAATAATAATTATTGTTATTATTATTATTATTATTAGATGAGTAGGTATAAGGCCTGAGTGTTAGGTGGTTAGGTGAGTAAGTATAAGGTGGCTAGGTGAGTAAGTATAAGGTGTCCAAGTGAGTAAGTATAAGGTGGCTAGATGAGTAAATGCTAGATGAGTAAGTATTAGGTGGCCAGGTGAGTAAGTATAAGGTGGCTAGGTGAGTACAGTGAGGGAAAAAATTATTTGATTCCCTGCTGATTTTGTACGTTTGCACACTGACAAAGAAATGATCAGTCTATGATTTTATTGGTAGGTTTATTTGAACAGTGAGAGACAGAATAACAACAAAAAACCTCAGAAAAACTCATGTCAAAAATGTTATAAATTGATTTGCATTTTAATGTGTAAAATAAGTATTTGATCCCCTCTCAATCAGAAAGATTTCTGACTCCCAGGTGTCTTTTATACAGGTAACAAGATGAGTTAGGAGCACACTCTTAAAGGGAGTGCTCCTAATCTCAGCTTGTTACCTGTATAAAAGACACCTGTCCACAGAAGCAATCAATCAATCAGATTCCAACCTCTCCACCATGGCCAAAACCAAAGAACTGTCCAAGGATGTCAGGGACAAGATTGTTGACCTACACAAGGCTGGAATGGGCTACAAGACCATCGCCAAGCAGCTTGGCGAGAAGGTGACAACAGTTGGTGCGATTATTCGCAAATGGAAGAAACACAAAAGAACTGTCAATCTCCTTCGGTCTGGGGCTCCATGCAAGATCTCACCTCGTGGAGTTGCAATGATCATGAGAACGGTGAGGAATCAGCCCAGAACTACACGGGAGGATCTTGTCAATGATCTCAAGGCAGCTGGGACCATAGTCACCAAGAAAACAATTGGTAACACACTACGCCGTGAAGGACTGAAATCCTGCAGCACCCGCAAGGTCCCCGCGCTCAAGAAAGCACATGTACAGGCCCGTCTGAAGTTTACCAATGAACATCTGAATGATTCAGAGGAGAACTGGGTGAAAGTGTTGTGGTCAGATGAGACCAAAATCGATCTCTTAAGCATCAACTCAACTCGCCGTGTTTGGAGGAGGAATGCTGCCTATGACCCCAAGAACACCATCCCCACCGTCAAACATGGAGGTGAAAACATTATGCTTTGGGGGTGTTTTTCTGCTAAGTGGACAGGACAACTTCACCGCATCAAAGGGACAATGGACGGGGCCATGTACCATCAAATCTTGGGTGAGAACCTCCTTCCCTCAGCCAGGGCATTGAAAATGGGTCGTGGATGGGTATTCCAGCTTGACAATGACCCAAAACACACGGCCAAGGCAACAAAGGAGTGGCTCAAGCAGAAGCACATTAAGGTCCTGGAGTGGCCTAGCCAGTCTCCAGACCTTAATCCCATAGAAAATCTGTGGAGGGAGCTGAAGGTTCGAGTTGCCAAATGTCAGCCTCGAAACCTTAATGATTTGGAGAAGATATGCAAAGAGGAGTGGGACACAAATCCCTCCTGAGATGTGTGCAAACCTGGTGGCCAACTACAAGAAACGTCTGAGCCCTGTGATTACCAACAAGGGTTTTGCCACCAAGTACTAAGTCATGTTTTGCAGAGGGGTCAAATACTTATTTCACTCATTAAAATGCAAATCAACTTATAACATTTTTGACATGCATTTTTCTGGATTTTTTTGTTGTTATTCTGTCTCTCACTGTTCAAATAAACCTATCATTAAAATTTTAGACTGATCATTTCTTTGTCAGTGGGAAAACGTACAAAATCAGCAGGGGATCAAATAATTTTTTCCCTCACTGTAAGTATAATGTGGTTAGGTGAGTAAGTATAAGGTGGCTAGGTGAGAAACCGCTAGGTGAGTAAGTGCAAGGTGGCTGTATGAGAAAGTATTAGGTGGCCAGGTGAGTAAGTGTTAGGGACCAAGTCTAAAGGGTCTAGTGTCTAGTTCAAGTGAATGGGAGCAAATATAATGGCCCATTTTAATCAGTATGGGCGTGGGCTTTGGTCATGAGTTCTCAACAGTCTTACAGCCTGGGGGAAGAAGCTGTCCTGGGACCTGTTTGTTGTGGATTGTATGCTCCTGTACCTCCTTCCAGATACAAACAGGGAGAACAGTTTGTCTGCCGCGACTCGGGCCATTGATGATGTTGTGCAGGACTTTCCTCCTACACCTCTGGGTGTACTGGTCCTGCAGAAGTGGCAGGTCAGTCCTGATGATGCGCTGCACTGACATGACCACCCTCTGTCAAGACACATGGTCAAGGGCAGTTCAGCTCACAAACCAGGCAGGGATACAACCAGTCAGGATACTCTCCATGGTCCACCCGTAGAAGTTGGTGAGTATACTGGAGTCCACGTTAGGGTTAGGGTTAACCCCAACCCTAACCCTAACCCAAATCTCTTTAATTGGCTTAGGAAGAATAAACATTTCCTAGACAACAACATTAGAGTGGAGAGATCGGGACAGATCGTAGCTGAAGATCGTAGCTGACGTTGACCCCAAGGAAACAGATGCTGTTTTTTCTCACCATCGCAGACCCATGTGGATAGGGTGTGGCTTCCACCCTGTTTCTTCCTGTAGTCCACAATCTGCTAATTAGTATTGCTGACATTGAACTGGAGGTTTTTATCAGGCCAATGATCGTGATGATGTTAGCAAACTTAATGATATTGGTGGAGTGCATGGACACAGTCATAGATCAACAGGGAGGACAGGAGGGTACTGTTCACAGCCCTGTGGGACACCAGTGCTGTGAGTCAGTGTGGAAGAGGTGGAGCTGCCCATCTGAACCACCTGGGATCTGCCCGACAAGAAGTCAAGAATCCACTTGAACACCACAAGCTTGTAGGGCACAATAGTGTTGAATGCTGAACTGTAATCAATGAACAGCATTGTCGCATGTGTTCCTTTGTCCAGATGAGACACGGCAGTTTTCGTTATGGCAGAGGACTTTGTTTGGGACATGGATAATGACATTATGTGGCAAACGAGGTTGTTTTGCACTCATTTTTGGATGTTTGTGCACACAATTTTGTTTTGAGTACCCAAAGTCTGAGCCATTTTAGCATGACTGGTCAACTTCAGCACTAACAGCAATGGCGTAAGTTTCTTACTCTCTGTAAAGCCATTCATGGCTACTACCAGCTCATTACCTTTTAATTTCCCTTTGTAATAATGTCACTTTCCCAAATTGTTTTAGTTTTTTCAAGTGAACCTCATTTGAGTGAGTATGTGTGAGTAAATTTTTACACATTTAAAACCAGATTAGCATCCAAAACGAAGATACATGGAACCTTTGTCACGTCTATACTAGTTGAATTGGGTTAGCGCTAATGTTAATCTGATGTTTGTGTTTTAATAGTCACATCCAAACCATTAAAATGATTATAATTTGTTAATTACTAATAATAATAATACATAAAACATATATAGCGCTTTACTAGGACCCAATGACGCTTTACATTGGGTACAAAACAAACAGCAAACAAATTATTCCCTGGAAAAGTGCAAAGAAACAAAAACACACCTATATAGAGAGCTCCATTCCAGTTTGACATGTTTTTCTTTGTGGCTGGATGGATTTCTGGCTTCACAGCAGAGGAGATTTTTAGTTTGCTTCAGTATCATGATTGTTTTGTAAAGCGGTGCCAAGTGAACTGTGGACCACAGATTTATCAGTGATAGAGGCATCTCTTGGGAGGGACTGAGAAATGCATCAGAAGGAGAACCATACCAGAAGGAGAAATGAGGGTGAGAGAAGTTTAGGGGGTAAGGGGAATCCTGTGGGATCTGGAAAGGAGAAATATGGATAAATGAACAAGTTACCCAGCCTGGCCTTGGCAGGCGATCTGCCTCAACTCACACACACTCCTCTCTCCAAATAGCTCCTAAACTCACGCACACTCATTCTCTCTTCAAATCACTCCTTATCTTCCTCTTACTATCTTTTCTCTCTCATATCAAACACTTGACTTCTGCAGCAGCACTAAAAACCTATTTTTTTCTCTGCTGATTCTGTTACTCAACATACAGTGGATATAAAAAGTCTACACACCCCTGTTAAAATGCCAAGTTCTTGTGATGTAAAAGAATGAGACAAAGAGAAATCAGGTCAGAACTTTTTCCACCTTTAATGTGACCCATAACGTGAACAATTCAATTGAAAATCAAACTGAAATCTTTGAGGGGGAAAAATAAAAAATAAAAAACTCACAATAAACTGATTGCATAAGTGTGCACACCCTTAAACTAATACTTTGTTGAAGCACCTTTTGATTTTATTACAGCACTCAGTCTTTTTGGATAGGAGTCTATTAGCATGGCACATCTTGACGTGGCAATATTTGCCCACTCTTCTTTGCAAAACTGCTCCAAATCTGTCAGATTGCGAGGACATCTCCTGTGCACAGCCCTCTTCAGATAACCCCACAGATGTTCAATTGGATTCAGGTCTGGGCTCTGGCTGGGCCATTCCAAAACGTTAATCTCCTTCTGGTGAAGCCATGCTTTTGTGGATTTGGATGTGTGCTTTGGGTCGTTGTCGTGCTGAAAGGTGAACTTCATCTTCAACTTTCTAACGGACGCCTGAAGGTTTTGTGCCAAAATTGCCTGGTATTTGGAACTGTTCATAATTCCCTCCACCCTGACTAATGCCCCGGTTCCAGCTGAAGAAAAACAGCCCCAAAGCATGATGCTGCCACCACCATGCTTCACTGTGCGTATGGTGTTCTTTTGGTGATGTGCAGTGTTGTTTTTGTGCCAAACATACCTTTTGGAATTATGGCCACATTTTCCCACGTGCTTTTGGGGGACTTGATGTTTGTTTTTGCAAACTTCAGCCAGGCTTGGATGTTTTTCTTTTTAAGAAAAGGCTTCCGACTTGCCACCCTACCCCGTAGCCCATTCATATGAAGAATACGGGAGATTGTTGTCACATGTAGCACAAAGCCAGTACTTGCCAGAAATTCCTGCAGTTCCTTTAATGTTGCCGTAGGACTCTTGGAAGCCTCCCTGATGAGTTTTCTTCTTGTCTTTTCATCAATTTTGGAGGGACGTCCAGTTCTTGGTAATGTCTCTGTTGTGCCATATTTTCTCCACTTGATGATGACTGTCTTCACTGTGTTCCATGGTATATCTAATGCTTTGGAAATTCTTTTGTACTCTTCTCCTGACTGATATCTTTCAACAATGAGATCCCTCTGATGCTTTGGAAGCTCTCTGCGGACCATGGCTTTTGCTCTGAGATGCAACTAAGAAAATGTCAGGAAAATCCTACTAGAACAGCTGAACTTCATTTGTGATTAATCAGAGTCTTTAAACTTTAAATGATGGCAGGTGTGTAAAGACTTCTATTTAACATGAGTTTGAATGTGATTGGTTATTGTAACAGGTTATTGTTTTTATTTTTCATTTTTCCCCCTCGAAGATTTCAGTTTGTTTTTCAAATGAATTGTTCACATTATAGGTCACATTAAAAGTGGAAAAAGTTCTGACATGATTTATCTTTGTCTCATTATTTTACATCACAAAAAACTGGCATTTTCACAGGGGTGTGTAGACTTTTTATATCCACTATATATCATAATCAATTTCAATGGGAATGTGTGTAACTGTTATGTCCAACACATGTAGGACATGAACTAACCCTAATATTTAACTCCACCTATGGAACATTAGGTTGGGGTTAGACATTTCAAACTAACCCTAATCTTTAACTCCATCTGTGGAATATTATGTTGGGCTTAGACATTTCAAAACTAACCCTAATCTTTAACTCCACCTGTGGAACATTAGGTTGGGTTTAGACATTTCAAACTAACCCAAATCTTTAACTCCACCTGTGGAACATTAGGTTGGGTTTAGACATTTCAAACTAACCCTAATCTTTAACTCCACCTGTGGAACATTAGGTTGGGTTTAGACATTTCAAAACTAACCCTAATCTTTAACCCCATCTGTGGAACATTAGATTGGGGTTAGACATTTCAAACTAACCCTAATCTTTAACTCCACCTGTGGAACATTAGGTTGGGGTTAGACATTTCAAACTAACCCTAATCTTTAACTCCACCTGTGGAACATTAGTTTGGGTTAGACATGTCACATTCCCTGATGTTGGTATTTGCTATCTTACATGTGGATGTTGAGTGATATATCCAAAATGGCTGGTTTCTGTATAGTGCAGAAACTTTGAGTGCAGATCTGATGGGACAATCAAAACTCAGTTCTTCAGTCTGCCATAGCAAAAGATACACACAAGCATATTAGCAGATGATAAATGTTTTGTATTGGCCACCCTGTGGGAATCAAACCCATTACCCTGGTGTTGTAATCACTCTACTAAACCAAGGTATACATGGCCATATCCACCAGTAGATGTTTTGATCAGTTGGTGTTGATGTTGGCTGAGTAGGGGTACTGAAAAGATATTAAACAGATGGATGACACATGCCCATCTGCCATAATGAGGCACATCTCACTGATGGTGGACAAAAACAAAGTGACTCGTAATCTCCTTAGGGGGTGTTGATGCTACAACAGGGGAGAGGGTCTTCAGCACCCCTATTTCCCCGGCTATGCGCGGGGCCCTCACAAATTAAGTTCCAGTATGCCCCAAAATGGTAAATGAATCACTGTGCACTACTTTACACATAAGCCCAATGGGCCAGCCCCTGTAATATAAGTGATCCTTGAGTATACAGCACAGTGTTTCAACATTACAGGACACCTCTATCACCTCTTTAAACAGACTAATGCCCTCTTTACAAGCTGAAGGGTCCTCTTTACACAGAGACATTGTCTGATAGACTAACAGATCAGTTCAATTTAACAGATGCCATCGAGTAGTATAAATATTTTAGTCAATTTATCATACTGTGGATCCATGACATTTTATTCCAGTCTTTCTGGGAGTATCATTATTTGAGTCATGCTGAAGGGGGTGCGAGTTGTTCCAGATCAGCTGAACTCCTCCAATCAGCGTGCTAGGCCTTCTACACCTACTCAAATCAGCATGCAAGGCCTTCGTCACCTACTCCAATCAGCATGCAAGGCCTGCTACACCAATGCCAATCAACATCCTAGATCTGCTTTAAAGAGAGTGTGTGAAGCAAACAACAATGCATCCTATAGACACACATACACATGCCAATGTTCCTATCTTTCTAAGGACAGAAAATTGGAATACCTTAAAAAAATACTAGTATTGCAAGCCAATACTTTGAAATCCTGCCACGGCTCTTTGGAAGTCTGGAAACGTTTACAGTTCAAGAAACATTCCTCCACATGCTGTTGAATGCATGGTGTGTTGTTATTTCTCATTTCTTTAGGCTTTATTTTTAAGTAGGAGACTGCAACAGGAGTTAATTGTAAAACCGATGACCCAGTACAGGTCTGTTATTTCCTCTAAAGCTTCTGTGAAGTTCGGGGGCACTACTAACAATTTACCTTGCAAAAGGTTGTTTGTTCTGGACACAACAAAGGTTCTCCACAAACGTACAGCATTTTTGATTGGGAATTCTGCTATTATCTGGCCAAGCATACACAATGTTGCAATTACTTACCTGGGTAAAATGCCTCACGCCCCTGCAAATGTATGGGAAACAAATCTAAATGCACCCTGATATTGAAGAACAAAAGGACCTGTTCTATTCAAGTAATGCACAAGTAGATGAGGTTAGTTAGCTTTTGTTTGGGGCAAAGGCAGTTGTTGACAATCCTGTTTAGTTTTTTTAAGTATCTATTCATGATCTATATGGCATTTATAAGTTATTTCCATAAGATGAGGGTTTCCTTCAATAGAACAATATGTTACCATAGTTATATGAATTATCAAATTATTGCTTTGGAAATCGACTGCAATTGCTAGTTACTATTTTCAGGTATATTTTACTTAAATAGCTTCTGTTTACTTGTCAAAAATTCTTATTTTACATGTCAATTTTGACACCCAAAGACCCAAATGACATTTCATAATGATGACAATAATCTCGTAGCAAGGCATTTTATTAGGTTGAAGAGAGGCATCACTTGTTTACAGTGGTTTCCCACCCCTTTTCAACACCTTATTTCAGCATAAGTTTGTAAGGCATAGTGTAGCATGGCCTGTCGAGGAGGCTGCCCTTACCCCCTAACCCTTAACCATAACTCTAACTATAATTCTTTGTTTGGTATTTGATTATGCTACTGAAAGGACAGTAGGACGGAGATAATTAGTAGATAGGTATGTAGAGGGAGACAAGATGAAGGGCCCAGATGGTCGAATGGGTCTCAAACCCAATCTCTATGACGTGTGGTCCAGGGTCGGATGAGATGGGTCCCGAACCCAACCTCTATGACGTGTGGTCCAGGGTCGGATGAGATGGGTCCCGAACCCAACCTCTATGACGTGTGGTCCAGGGTCGGATGAGATGGGTCCCGAACCCAATCTCTATGACGTGTGGTCCAGGGTCGGATGAGATGGGTCCCGAACCCCAACCTCTATGACGTGTGGTTCAGGGTTGGATGCGTAGACCACTACACCTCCGGCACACCCCTATTTTAATTTGTAAAGGAGGATTAGCCATTTCTCTATACTTGGGAGGCCGCTCAGTCACAGAGACAAAAAAAACGACTACACACCACTCAAAGCCATGGGGGTGACACACTGAACACCTCCCTCCCATCCTCTGTATCCTTCTCTACCTAGATGGTAAATCACTGCCGGTGGGCACACTGCTCTTCTTGTCATGTCTGTTGACAGTGTCTTGGCTCAGCTTCTGGCAGGCTGGCAGGCCATGGCAGGGTGTCAGCCAATGAAAATGCTTAATTTGCCTCTCTTAGTGTCAACACATCTCCAGAGGCTAAAATATTTAACCTCCCATTAGCTGGCTGGTGCTAAACATTACGTAATAACAGACATATTTTTGTCAATGTACTGTTGTCTGTAATTGGGCCATTAACTTAGGCAGGTGTCTGTGCGACCGCATATGAGGTTCTGCGTGTGTGCATTATTGATGAATAGACCCATCCACAAAGCTAGATGTGGTCAAAGGAAGGTGTAGCCCCCTTTCTACATATCTAATCAACTCAGATGTGGTCAGAGGAAGGTGTAGCCCTAATCAACTCAGATGTTGTTAGAGGAAAGTGTACCCCTAATGAACTCAGATGTGGTCAGAGGAAGGTGTACCCCTAATCAACTCAGATGTGGTCAGAGGAAGGTGTACCCCTAATGAACTCAGATGTGGTCAGAGGAAGGTGTACCCCTAATCAACTCAGATGTGGTCAGAGGAAGGTTTAGCCCTAATCAACTCAGATGTGGTCAGAAGAAAGTGAACCCCTAATGAACACAGATGCTGTCAGAGGAATGTGTAGCCCTAATGAACTCAGATTTTGTCAGAGGAAAGTGTACCTCTAAAGAACACAGATGTTGTCACAAGAAAGTGTACCCCTAATGAACTCAGATGTTGTCAGAGGAAAGTGTACCCCTAATGAACTCAGATGTTATCAGAGGAAAGTGTAGCCCTAATGAACTCAGATGTTGTCAGAGGAAAGTGTAGCCCTAATGAACTCAGATGTTATCAGAGGAAAGTGTACCCCTAATGAACTCAGATGTTATCAGAGGAAAGTGTAGCCCTAATGAACTCAGATGTTATCAGAGGAAAGTGTAGCCCTAATGAACTCAGATGTTATCAGAGG
>JACXGI010005567.1:0-20275 GCA_016801175.1 Esox masquinongy | reverse complement strand
GTCAGAGGAAAGTGTAGCCCTAATGAACTCTGATGTTGTCAGAGGAAAGTGTACCCCTAATGAACACAGGTGTTATCAGAGGTAGGTGTAACCCTAATGAACACAGATATTGTCAGAGGAAGGTGTACCCCTAATGAACACAGATGTTGTCAGAGGAAAGTGTACCCCTAATGAACTCAGATGTTGTCAGAGGTAGGTGTACCCCCCCTTTTACATATCCAATCAACTCAGCAAAGTGTGTTTGTGTAAGACGCACAAAAAAGCATCACCTATTCCTTCTATGCTCCTACTCAATTCCGGCCAATCCATTTGACAATTGTTACACAATCAATCAATCAATCAAATTTATTTATGAAGACCTTTTTATAACAAAATATGCCACAAAGTGCTACAAAACACCTAGCTTGAAACCCCAAGGAGCAAGCAACAACAATGTTGAATTTCAGTGGCTAGGAAAAACTCCCTAAGAGGGGCCGAAATTTAGGAAGAAACCTAGAGAGAAACCAGGCTCAGTGGGGTAACCAGTCCTCTTCTGGCTGTGCCGGGTGAACATTTTAAGAGTACAAGTTGCAATAATTAGTAAATGCATTTGGGCTGTGTCTAGAGTCTATAAAACCTAATTAGGGTCAGAAGCATGACCAGATGGACAAGGACAACCGGGTGGAGGGAGGGCTGGGGGGTGGTCATCAGACTGGCAGCTGGAATCATCAGGTATCGTCTTGATCTGCAACACAGCCAGGAGGACTTTGGACAGGGACAGCAACGGGTCTTTAGAGACTGGTACTCGGGAGGTGTGGGCCAAGACCTTATGCCCTCCTAAATTTGAACGGAGCAGAAAACAAGAAAATTTAGAGAGCGCATTCCTTAGCTTTACAAGGTTTTACAGTGGAGAAGGAGAACTGACCCTACTCCCCCCGACACATTAATATAGCAGCGTAAAACCTTGGGGCTGAGACAGGGGGGTCTCCCCTGTCCATACACAAACATGGATGGATTGTCTACACAGCAAGAAATTACACCAAAACAGTTATGTGCCTGGGTGTGATTATGGCCATCTATTTTCAAGCATGTGAACATGGTTAGATAATGGAGACCATGTAGCTTTCTAGCTAGAAAATGATGGAGACCCAGTTCTACTGCACATTAATGTCTCAATCACTCATTCCCCATACAATGTTCTTGTTATATGTTTGCTAATCAGTTTAACCCCAGTTGTTGTACTTATGACTACTATAATGGATATCCACATTGCTAACCCTGTGATTTACCATGTAATTTCCCATATTTGCCTTGACCATGCTTATCATTCATCATATCTACCATTTTTGGAGTACACTGGGTCATGGTCATGTATTTTACTTTTCCAAAAACTGAAATTTGGATGTTTTTCTTTTTTTGTTTTCTTTCTTTCTTGTGGCTACATACCTCTTAAATATATATATATATATATATATATATCATGTAGCTTATGTATCTGCATAAGCACATTGTTGATTTGAAAAGGGCTTCATCAAATACATTTAATTGATTTTTGTGTGTCTTCATAAAATGAGATAATTACACAAAACTAGCATATATCTATCACTATGGTTACCACAGGCATTGGTGGTTTGTAGTTAGATTTGTTTTTCTGGCAGTCATAGACGTTGAGACAATGTCATCCTTGTCTGCTTGTTTAACATAGTCAAGTTCGGAATAACTCCAAAGTGCTTAACACACACACACGGAGCTACATTTACAACACACGCACACACACACACACACACACACACATGGAGCTATATCAACGACACACACACACACAGCTATATCAACGACACACACACACACACACACACACACACAAAGAGCTAGATCAATGACATGCACACACAAACACACAAAGAGCTAGATCAACAACACACACACACACACACACAAGGAGCTAGAACACACACACAAATAGCTGGATCAAGGGGCTGCTTGCAACATT
The DNA here is from genome assembly GCA_016801175.1 of Esox masquinongy. Classification (NCBI taxonomy): domain Eukaryota; kingdom Metazoa; phylum Chordata; class Actinopteri; order Esociformes; family Esocidae; genus Esox; species Esox masquinongy. The sequence goes on along the minus strand of JACXGI010005567.1, from coordinate 18,303 downwards.
ATCACTGATGCATGGATCAGACTTCAGGGAGGCAACTGATGTGTTCTTAGTCTGCAGATAGTCTGTTTAAATGTGCTGGATCATTTGTTACATGTGTTGTTTTCACTGCCAGAATCACTCCTATTAATTCCTATTGGACTTCACTCTATTTCATCCAAAAACAACAAAGCTAAACTTAATTCATTTGGCAACAACTATCCGCTCTCTGCACCCTGACAGGGGTTAATCACTAAACTGACGTCAAAAAAGTTCTTCTGTATGTATATTATGGGAGACGAGATGGGGGGTTGTATGAGCTATGGAAGACATCGACATGCAATAGCACATGCAGGCAATACAAGAAAAAGATAACGTTATTGTAGGACAACTTCTAAAATAGTTACTCAAAAAAGGTGTTTTTGCCGGACCGCGTAAGCGGAGCCGGCCTAGAAGAGGGAATGTCTCTTACCGAGTCAGTGAGTGAGTGAGTGAGTCCGTCCATCCCTGACTGACTGACTGATTGACTGACTGACTACCCCTTGTTAAATAGCGTAGTGGTTAGAGACGCGGGCTACGCATTATGCCTGAGGTTCAGGACAGACAAAAACTTCGCTGATTATAACCTTATGTAGCTACGTAATAAGAAGCCTAAAATAAAACAGTTCTGGTGGCTATTAGGATTTGTTCAGAATAGACAAACACTTCGCTGCCTACAAGATTCTCTCGTCTTTTCACTTGACAAAAGTCAGTTATCATCACCTATATAGATAGATACTCAATGTCATTCACGAATGGCAAATTAGTTGTTAAAACGGCCAGTGGTAAAAGAGGATTTGTTCAGAATAGACAAAAATGTCGCTGGCTACAACCTTCTGTAGCTACGGGAAGCCTAAAATGAAACTGTTTACTGTATTGATGGCCAAACGAGTCTTCATTAGCGTTATTTTAGCAGCAGGATATTATGCTGGCAGAACTCAGATTTTCATTATCACAATAAAAGCCATAATTTAAATGTAAGGCCATATAGTTAACAATCTAGTATGTAAAAAAACAACAGACATGAACAACATTAGAACGGACATTAAACATAAAATGACAGACTAGATTGACAGACTAGATTGTTAACTATATCGCCTTATATAGTTCAATGATGGCTTTTATTTTGAAAAAGTAAATCTGAGTTAGCGCTGCTATCCTGCTGGTAGAAGAACGGCCATCACTAGTTTACTGTTATATTGCGTCTATTTCTGGTGGATTCTCGAATTATGTCTTAGGATTTATTCAGGATAGTCAAACACTTCGCTGGCTACACTATTCTCTTGTTTTTTCACTTTACGTAAAAGTCTGTTATCGTCACCTATATTGATACAGAAGTTATTGTATCAATGTCATTCACGAATGGCTAATAAGATGTTAAAACGGCCAGTGGCAAAAGCCATACAGTTAATAGATGTTATTTGTGGTGGTGGTAAAATTAATAAGAAATGTTACAAAGTTTAACACAATGCGTAATGGCGTCTAGCGGCATTTTACTGGCTATTAAGCTTTTAAAACGGCCAGAGGCAAAAGTCATGCAGTTCATAGATACTATTTGTGGTGGAGATAAACATAATAAGAAATGACGACGGTTAATGGTGTCTAACGAAATATTCAAACTTGACGTGATGTTCATGCATAACAATATTATATAATGTCAATATGCTATACTGACACCTGGAAAAAGGGCAGCTCTGTGGCGTAGTGGTTAAAGACACAGCCTTTCATGTGGGTGACCTGGGTTCAGATCTTGAGAGGGCAGACACGATCAACCCTTTCTATTGCGGGCCGGCCGAACTAGGCTTGCCTGGTTTCTTGTTTTTAATAACCAGTCCTATTAGATTCCTAAAAGACTTCTGGGAGTTCAACACAAAGTAAGAACCCTTTAGGATGGTTCCAAAACATAATCAAAGTGACAAGGTAACAGTAGATGAACACTACGTATATAAACTATTTAAGACTAGGGTAGATGAACAGAATAACTACAGTTTTTTTTGTATAGATGGACATTGTTGAGCTTTTGCACATAGTTTCTTGTAATAATGTGGGATTAATACATTTACATTCATCCCAAATAGCACCCCATTCCTTAATCTGACCACTGCTTTGGGTCCATAGTGTTCTATGTAGGCACATTATTTGGGACGCACATTAAAATGCATGGGTCCTCATTACCTGCACATCCTTTAACCTTGAATGGATTTATATTACTAGAAACAGGCTGTGTGACAGGGCCAACCGCAGGCAATGTTTAATAAAATATAACCTTCCTATTCATTAAGGAGCACATAGACACCGGTCTTCTGTCCAGGCGCTATGAAAAGTTTAAGCCAATGCTTCTCATTAGGCTCCCTGTAATTCATTTGTATAGGCCTAAAAGAGTGTTGAAAAGCTAACCAAGATTTGCACAGGGCTTCTTCTCAGTTTCAGCAAACCAGATAACTGTTCAACTTCCTTTGTTAAGGACCGGCAATAAAAAATAACTTTAAAAAACTTGAAAACACAGCCAATGCTAATTTGACTATTAGGCATTCCGTATGAGTGAATGAAAATCCGAGTGTAGTAACATTGTGTGGTTGTTGGAAGACATTAACCAACTTCGTATCATACCTCAGTTCCTTATAATCATTAGCACAATGCCTGTGAAAAGTATAGAACATGGGAAAAGTAGCATTGACTTGTGAAACCACCTTTAACTGCTTTAATACAGACAACACTGCAATCGATTTGGCCTTCTTGAGCTAATGATGCTGCTACATTTGAATATTAGTTGCTTTTTGTAGACATTGTTTTGTCTACAAACTAGTTTCTCTTTGTACACAATGTTTTGTCCACAAACTAGTTGCTCTTTGTACGCAGTGTTTTGTCTACAAACCGTCCAGTTGCATGGGTCTTCCACACTTTATATGATTCAATTAGACCTCATTTTAATTTGGATGAGTCCTGATAAGCTTGCTTAATAAGTAATATTAGTACAAATGAAAAGATAAGAAGAAGTGAAGGTTAGATGGTAGATAAGATGTAGAAAATCACGCAGTATTGTCCTCTAAGATTGCATTCCAAATTGACCCCTATTCCCTGCATACTCCAACGTACTATTTTAAACTATGGCCCCTAGGGTGCCATTTGGGACATGACCACTGTTTTGGTAATGATATTCCAGGCTAATCAGCTGTGATTAGTAGGGATTTATTCTTATTGACTGATCATTTATTTGGTCACTGGTAGTGTGAAATAATAATGTTGGCAAGGTTTATGGCACGCAAGAGAGCCAAATATTAATATGAAGAGAGATTAGTACCGTTGTCCAACTTAATGTGTATTTCAGCACTAAAACTTCCACCTGTCATCCTTTAAACTATTGGAGATTTAGAAATGAATGATTATTCAATGGTCTGTTGTGGGTTTCAAAATTACAAATCTATTCAAAATTGTGGCTAACAAAAAGGCCACTGCACACTGTAAATACATTGAGCTTGAGCTTTTCTTACTTAATCCTTACAAACATCTACCCTCCTGTGTAAATGAAAGAATTTGACAAGGTCCTTAGGTAAAAAATGTAAGGAGGCTCAAGAGCTAGTTGAAAAAACCCCTCAACAAATACACCAGTGCTAGTTAAAGCTAAACAGTATCTTGGGAATTACATACAGTTAGGGACAGTTGAAGCAGAAACAGAATTAATCCCCTCAAAAATGACCTCCAGGTCCAAGGAATTTTGTGGCAGGCATTAATTTAGGACAGCTCGTATAGCTTTTAGTCCTGCTGACAGGCAATGCACCGGTCAGCTGACTCCTTGTCGGGTCCTCTGGGGAAATGGGCTTTCTGCAGGTTTGTCAGATAATACTCAATTAATTACTAATACAGATTTGCCTGCATGCCCAAGGATTCGCTCAGTGGCAAACCTCTTAATTCCAAATGTGGTGATCATTATTTTTTTACATGAATGGATGCTATTGGTATGTCTTTGTTAGACTATTAATATAATGTAATGATTGATACTGCATACGTTTGCAACAATGGAATTATTATCCTCACAACTGGTTTTTGCAACATTATTTCAGATGTTTGTTTGTGTCAATGAATCCTGAAAGGATGGGCCGCCAAAAGGTAATTTGACACAAAACTAAATGTCCCTTCATTCACTCAGTACCCCTTTATGTCTCTATGAAGGGTTTAAGACCATTGACCAATTACAAATTAACTTGTGAAATGTGTCACACTGACAGAAGACATCGGTTTAGAACTTAATGTATCCTGGGTTAAGGTTAGAGTTAGGGTTAGACAATTTAAGAAAATCTTATTCATCGGCTAGCTTGAAATATCAAAACAAAATGGACGGTCTCCATTTAAAATATCAAGACAAAATGGATGGCCTCCATTTAAAACATCAAGACAAAATGGATGGTCTCCATTTAAAATATCAAGAAAAAATGGATGGCCTCCATTTAAAATATCAAGAAAAAATGGATGGCCTCCATTTAAAATATCAAGACAAAATGGATGGTGTCCATTTAAAATATCAAGACAAAATGGATGGCCTCCTTTCAAATGGTGTTTAACAAAAAGCAAGTAGATTAGTCAATAGATAAAGAATTGTAAGTCAACATAAGATGTGGAATATTAAGCTCTGCATGCACCTACAGACCGGTAACCTATTAGGTGTGACAAAGTGAGAAAATGACGGAAATGGCAAAGCAAAGTAAGCCGATGGGAGATTTTAATTCAGATCAAATGAATACCTTCTTCTTTACACAGATAACAGAGCTACATAAAATTCATTGATCTTATTGATTAAGAGAAATATTTTTGGTTGGATTAGAATGTTTGGGAGATTGCCTGCTTGTGGTTAATGTAGGAACAGTGTGTCTGGGCATTGACTTATTAGCCTTAATCAACTGCAATTTGCAACCGTTTTAATGTAGGCTACAAAATTGTGTTTTACTTAATAAGTACACACTAAATGATTCACATGTTGACATAAGATTTAATGCATGTCATTTAGTTAGAGATTGAAAGCAGAAATTATTATGCATTTGTGACAGAATACCTGAATGGGGGCGAAGGTCGCATGTCACTACTTTTCACGAGAGCCGTTTTTAAGAAGAAAAACATGTTCTGGGACATTTTGTCTTTTTTGCAGAAATGCCTTCTTGAAGATGTGAACTTTCATGTGACTTAATAACAAACTAGTATGCGAAGTGTAAATACGAATAAAAGTTTAAAGCTAAAACCCTTGTTTAACCAGTGGAAAATATAAAATTTTTCCTTCCATTGGCTGAGATAATGAAGGGGCTGGACATGCTTACATACTGAGCTCTGATTGGTCTATAAAGTAACCGGCTTTTGTCAACAATGTGACTGCTTGGTCAGTAAATCATTGTGATCCTGGAAAATGGACAACTGCGATCGCATTGCTACAGTTGAGAATCAATCGCTGCCCTGAATTTTGCTGGTGTCAACATATCTGAAGTGAGATACTATTTTCTGGAGTACAATGATGCCATGACTCAGAAGATGAATCGGACGACATGAGGAAATACCAGACTTTAATACTGTTCAAAACGTTCAGGCAAAATTGAGGTAATTCATTGCAGTGCCAATGGTAGAAAGAAAACGCTAGCTCTTCTTGTATAAAACAAGTGTCCACGGATTATATTTACAAGAAAAGGACAACCAGGGCAGTTATGATAGCGACAATGAAAGATGCATAGATTCTTGGAGTACTGAACACCTTGAGTGTGAATGGTAGCAAAAAGACGCGTTGTAAACAAGGTCAACAGACTAAACGCAAGCAACAAAGGATTTTGTATGTAATCAGAGGATGTCATTTTTTCAGTCGCAAAACATTCCTACATGTATACGGGTAAGTGTAACGTTTGCTAACTAGCTGCAGATAATTCCTTTTCAAAACGTTGTCGAAGTCATTTGTTTTGCTAGTTATCTACCTATAGATAGCTACTGACGTTATTGTTAACGTTAGCTAGCTAGGTAACAACATTAACTTACCAGCTAGCTAACATTTCCTGCTTTCTAGCTTGTGTGTGATTATGCTTAGCTATTGTTTGCATAGTCTTCACAAAACTGAGAATATCATTTAATTTGATAAGCTACCTGATTGACATTCATCCAGGTGTGTGTGATTATGCGTAATCTATAACCCTATAATGGCTCAGCGGCTGTCCACCTGCACTCAAACTATCTGCACTTACACTGCTGCTACTATTTATTATGAATCCTGCTGCTAAGCTACTTTAACGTTTATACCTTAAAATTTTATTTTATTTGGTTTGATATAGTATGTGTTTATTAGAGACCAACCAGACCAGTTTAGCACATGGGCGTAAACAAAGACCAGCTCTCTGGAAAGTGTGAATCTTTCAAGGCTTTTTTCTCAGAACTGATTAGAGCAGATTATCAACTTTTAAAGCAGCATGTCTTTCCCATAACTTCATCAAACAGTATTGTGTTATATACCATTACAAAGATTTGAATCTGGACCTTTATAAAATGTAATAAAAAGCAAAACTCAAATTTTGCGATAAGCCCCCATTCAGGAATTCTGTCACATTTGTAACACCCGCCACACCTCCCTTCCCGCGCTGCGCTCTGCATCGCTGGTCTACTAGCTGTCACCGGCCCAGTTCCATCTCTGTTCGGCTCCATTCCATTCTCATAACTCAAATCTGGACTCCATTCCTCTTGTTTGCCCCATCCACACCTGGACTCAATCACACTGATCACTATCTCTTTATGAACCCTTTTGTTTCCCATGTTCATTGTTAGTTGTTGTCTTCATGTCACTTTTTTTACTTGTGTGTCGTTACATGCCTGTGCACCTGTGTTGCTCTCTTGTGCCAGTGTGTGCTGTGATCGGTTCTTTGTTTCAGTCAGGAAGACCTTTGTTGTATGTCATATGACATTCAATAGCAAGTCAGTTGGTGAACTGGTAAGCAGTTAAGAAATAAGCCCTGTGGAAAATGGATGATTACCACCCAAAAAAAGAGTAACAATATACCAGTTAGTGTTACAACTGTTTAAGTTGCCAAATGTTTCTAAAATTCTATGGAATGTTCTTGGATCCAACACGTTCTTATCTGGTTCCTATGTAGTGTACATACAGTGGATATAAAAAGTCTACACACCCCTGTTAAAATGCCAGGTTCTTGTGATGTAAAAGAATGAGACAAAGATAAATCATGTCAAAACTTTTTCCACTTTTAATGTGACCTATAACGTGAACAATTCAATTGAAAAACAAACTGAAATCTTTGAGGGGGAAAAATAAAAAACTCACAATAACCTGGTTGCATAATTGTGCCCACCCTTAAACTAATACTTTGTTGAAGCACCTTTTGATTTTATTACAGCACTCAGTCATTTTGGGTAGGAGTCTATTAGCATGACACATCTTGACGTGGCAATATTTGGCCACTCTTCTTTGCAAAAGCGCTCCAAATCTATCAGATTGCAAGGACATCTCCTGTGCACAGCCCTCTTCAGACCACCCCACAGATGTTCAATTGGATTCAGGTCTGGGCTCTGGCTGGGCCATTCCAAAACGTTAATCTTCTTCTGGTGAAGCCATGCTTTTGTGGATTTGGATGTGTGCTTTGGGTCGTTGTCGTGCTGAAAGGTGAACTTCATCTTCAGCTTTCTAACGAATGCCTGAAGGTTTTGTGCCAAAATTGCCTGGTATTTGGAACTGTTCATAATTTCCTCCACCCTGACTAAGGCCCCGGTTCCAGCTGAAGAAAAACAGCCCCATAGCATGATGCTGCCACCACCATGCTTCACTGTGGGTATGGTGTTCTTTGGGTGATGTGCAGTATTGTTTTTGCGCCAAACATACCTTTTGGAATTATGGCCAAAAAGTTCAACCTTGGTTTCATCAGACCTTAACACATTTTCCCACGTGCTTTTGGGGGACTTGATGTTTGTTTTTGCAAACTTAAACCGGGCTTGGATGTTTTTCTTTGTAAGAAAAGGCTTCCGTCTTGCCACACTACCCCATAGCCCATTCATATGAAGAATACGGGAGATTATTGTCACATGTAGCACACAGCCAGTACTTGCCAGAAATTCCTGCAGTTCCTTTAATGTTGCCGTAGGACTCTTGGAAGCCTCCCTGACGAGTTTTCTTCTTGTCTTTTCATCAATTTTGGAGGGACGTCCAGTTCTTGGTAATGTCTCTGGCGTGCCATATTTTCTCCACTTGATGATGACTGTCTTCACTGTGTTCCAAGGTATATCTAATGCTTTGGAAATCCTTTTGTACCCTTCTCCTGACCGATATCTTTCAACAATGAGATCCCTCTGATGCTTTGGAAGCTCTCTGCGGACAATGGCTTTTGCTCTGAGATACAACTAAGAAAATGTCAGGAAAATCCTACTAGAACAGCTGAACTTTATTTGTGGTTAATCAGAGTCGCTTTAAATGATGGCAGGTGTGTAATGACTTCTATTTAACATGAGTTTGAATGTGATTGGTTAATTCTGAACACAGCCACATCCCCAGTTATAAGAGGGTGTGCACACTTATGCAACCAGGTTATTGTAAGATTTTTCTTTTTCATTTTTCCCCCTTGGAAGATTTCAGTTTGTTTTTCAATTGAATTGTTCACATTATACGTCACGTTAAAAGTGAAAAAAAGTTCTGACATGATTTCTCTTTGTCTCATTCTTTTACATCACAAAAACCTGGCATTTTCACAGGGGTGTGTAAACTTTTTATATCCACTGTATGTCCTGTCTGTTCCCCTGGTCTTTGTGTGTGATTGTTTCCTGTCAGAGCTACGTGTGCTTCATAAATACATTGACCAATTTCTTGTTTTCCTTGCGATCATTACTGTTTCGTCAGGTTATTTACCGCGTACCTGTGTGGCTAAATAAACTCTCCTTTGTTTGACTCCTCTGCTGAACTCCTTCATTCAAAGCATTACAATTTCCATCTTTAATCCACAGAAGGGGACTCCTGTAACAGCAGCTGCAAGGATGCAGTGATGGGCTGTGTTCCTCGGAAGACAGAAAAAAGACTGCATTCAAAAGAACACGCCAACACGTGCACAGACAGATTATCACATTTACCGCTGGAGACAGACGAAATGAAGGCAGTTAATGATGACACCCTGCTCAATGTGTTTACCCTCACTCAGAGTTTTCCCATTACTGCAGAGATGATGCAGAGAGAAACCAGAAGAGTCCCTAGCCTGTCTCAGGTGTACTCTGCAACCCAAATTTGCTCAGTTCTGTCAGCGTCGTGATGAACTGGCACTGGACACTGGCTGTACCGTGTGGGGTCTCAGAGTTGTCATACCAGCCAAGTTGAGAACCAGGGTTTTGGATGAGCTTCATCTGGGACATTTAGGAGTTGTGAAGATGAAGTCACTTGCATGGAGTTTTGTTTGATGGGCTGGGAATAGATCTGCAGACCGAGCAGCTTGCCATGCTCTGCTCTGGATTTCAACATGTGCAGAAGATGTCAAATGCAGCACCTCTTCACCCTTGGGAATGGCCTGCATGGCCATGTCAAGGTATCCATAGAGACTTTGCAGGACCCTTTACGGGCGCAACATTCCTCGTGGTTGTTAACCTGTGTTCAAAGTGACCAGAAGTATTCAACATGACCTGTGCTACTGCTACACACACCATCAATGTGTTGAGTGGGATTTTTGCAAGAGCAGGAGTCCCTAAGCAATTAGTATGTGACAATGGTCCTCAGTTCACATCAGAGGGGTTTAAGAAGTTTCTGAAAAACACTGGAATTAGACATGTGACTTCAGGTCCATTTCATCCCTCCACCAATGGCCTAGCGGAGAGGTTTGTGCAGAGCCTGAAGAATGCTCTACGTGCCAATATAGGCATATTACACTTATGTTTATAGTATTTAATATTTATACCCCTGTTGTTCATATTCCCCATTCTAACCTTTAAAATTGCTGCTAGTTTACATTGTTATGTATATTATTGCTATAATTTTGCTTTATATATTTTTTAATTCTTACTATGTAGATGTCATGTGCCATGTCATATTAATTTCATTGTTCAGAATGTGTTATTCGGTGCATTTGAAAAATAAACTTTGAACTTGAACTTTCCACATTTCTTGGGTTCATGTTCTGGTTCTCCCCCTAGTCCATTGGTTCTCAACCATGTTTGGGCCAGCAGCCCCTATCCATTATCCAGGTCCCTTACTGACCCCAATCAAACAAGATGTAGGCTAATTGCCCTGAATATTATTGTTTATTATTATTGTTATGATTATTGTTGTGGCTATTGTTATCATCAAAAATCATCAAGAAAGCACGTCACTGAATGACAAACAACAGATTTATTAGTTTCCCAGTAAAACAAACAGCAGCCAATCAGAAAAATCTAGCAAATGTATCATTCAAATCTTAATTAAACAATAGCCAATCAGAAATGTAAATTTCAATAATCATTCTTATGAATTGTTCCATTTCAAGCTGGAAAACAAGCTGGCACTTATCAAGGGGTAAAAGCAGAAGGATTAAATTTCAAAGGAAATAAGTTAAACACCTTTGAAAGTTAGTGAGAGCCCTGCGCCTGGTTGTATTGCAGTCATGTCAACAAAGCCACTTGTATTGAATACTGTTTTAATGTGCATCTGGATGCTGGTCGCTTTCAGGGGAAGTCCGACAGCAGAATATCCCTCTTGTAAATGTGCAACCACTACGATGACAAGGCGTTCAGGGTGTATCCCTCAGAGAAATTAATGCTTTTAAGAGAAAGAAATTCTTCTATGAGTAATACCAAGAAAGAGAGCATCCATTTTCCAGAGTTTACACAGTTAACGCCATGTGGGTGAAATTTTATAGATGACACTCTGACGTCCCGTTCCCGTGAAGGCAGCACGGAACTGCACCACAAGAAGCTGACAGAAACACTGAAGAGAAGAAGAGTTACAGTGAGGGAAAAAATTATTTGATCCCCTGCTGATTTTGGACGTTTGCCCGCTGACAAAGAAATTATCAGTCTATAATTTTTAATTCTAGGTTTATTTGAACAGTCAGAGACAGAATAACACACACAGCCAAGGCAACAAAGGAGTGGCTCAAGAAGAGAAGAAGACATTAAGGTTCTGGAGTGGCCTAGCCAGTCTCCAGACCTTAATCCCATAGAAAATCTGTGGAGGGAGCTGAAGGTTTGAGTTGCCAAACGTCAGCCTCGAAACCTTAATGACTTGGAGAAGATCTGCAAAGAGGAGTGGGACAAAATCCCTCCTGAGATCTATGCAAACCTGGTGGCCAACTACAAGAAACGTCTGACATCTGTGATTGCCAACAAGGGTTTTGCCACCAAGTACCAAGTTATGTTTTGCAGAGAGGTCAAATACTTATTTCACTCATTAAAATGCAATTTTTGACATGCGTTTTTCTGGATTTTTTTGTTGTTATTCTGTCTCTCACTATTCAAATAAACCTACCATTAAAATTATAGACTGATCATTTCTTTGTCAGTGGGCAAACGGCAAAAAAATGTTTTTTTTCCCTCACTGTTTGTTACACCACCTCGTCCAGTCGCAGTGGCGTAAGCTGGCAGGTTTTAATGTTGCAGACAACAGTTTTTTGGGTTGAAACTTTAAACTCATATTGTTATGAATCTTCAGTGTAAACTCGCCATAAAAAAACACCCCTCAAGGGCACCTTGACGCCCCCCTTTCCAAAATATTGTTTTCAGCGTCCCCCATCGTCCTCTGAACGCCCCCTGAGGGGCGGTACTGCCCCCATTCAAAAACACTTCCCTAGCCCATAACTCCTGTGCATTCTTAAAGGGACATGCAATGCTAACATGGACATCAAAGTGTCTACAAATTAAAAAGATTGGAATCTGACGACTGGATTGGTCTGATGTGTAATTTGATTCTTTTTCACCAGTATTAGTGTCAGCTCAGCCTCACGCACCTTCTCTTCAGAAGATCAACTGCACTAGAAAGATATTGTGGTTCACACATGCACCTAGCACACAACAATACACCTTTTACAGTATAAATAAAATACAGGAATGATGCAATACTCTTAATTGTAACCGCCGGGCATGGCCTGTTCCTGGCTTGCTGCTACATTTCTATGTGTGTATGTAAGTGTATGTAAGTTCAATTTTGTCTGTTTTGATGTTTGTGTTCATTAATCTCACTGGTGTCATTTTCCCCTTGTTACCTCCTTATTTAGTCTCCTAAGCTCCCTGTCTGTTTTTTGGTCATTGTTTCATTTAACCCTAACCCTCTACATTTCAGTAGAAGTGTGTGTTTGTCATTTTCACTAAGAAGGTTATTACAATTTGTTGCCAATTATTACTTCTCTTTTGTTATGTTGTGTGTTTTGTTTCAGACTTTATTACTTTATGTTCGGGGTCTCAATGAAATTATTCATTACAGCCAAAAAGGATAAAAGGATGGATTGACGGAGGGAGAGAGGGATGGGTGGGTGGGTGGGTGGTGTCATGTTGGAATAAAGAGCAAGCCAAATTAACAGACAGCAGGGCTGAACAATGGAGAGATACTTCTTATTTTAGCTGTTTAGAAGTTTTTCATTCCAAGTGACTTACAGTTTTCATCTCCATGATATAGAGGGATGAGAGGTAGAAGAATGAAGTTAAAGAATGATTGAGAAATAGAGGGATGAAAGGGAAGGATGGAGGAATAGAGAGATGTAATGTAATATTAACCAGGCCAAATAGAGGACAAGCAGGTGGATGTGTGTGTGTGTGTGTGTCTTCAGAGGGGGAGGTGCAGAATGTTAACAACACTGTCAACAGATGGGATGCAACATTATTATCCCCTCTCCTCTTCCTCCCCATCTCTCCTCTCCTTGTTTACTTCCTCATCCCCCCTCTCCTCTTTCCCCCCATCTCTCCTCTCCTTGTTTACTTCCTCATCCCCCCTCTCCTCTTTCTCCCCATCTCTCCTCTCCTTGTCTACCTCCTCATCACCCCTCTCCTTCTCTTCCTCCTCTCCTTTCTCATCCCTCCTCTCCTCGTCTACCTCCTCATCCCTCCTCTCCTTCTCTTCTACCCCATCTCTCCACTCGTTGTCTACCTCCTCCTCTCCTTCTCTTCCTCCTCTCATTCTCTCCCTTCTTATCCCTACTCTCCTTGTCTCTCCATCCTCTCCTTTCCTTATCCCTCCTCTAACCCCCTTTTCCCTCCTGTCCTCTCCCTCCTCATCCCTCCTCTCCTTCTCCCTATCCTCATCCATTATCCAGAGGAGAAATTGGAAGGTTAAGTGGATTGAAAGTCTGTCTTTCTTTTTTGAAACCTTGTTTAATGGGGTCCTTAGCAGTGGTTGTCTGTGAATGCAGTAGGTGACCCTGACTGTGCCTGATCGATATTCTACAAAGGCATTTTGGAAGGACTTTCGGTGACGTGACATAGAGATCGGGCAGTGGGCCTCCACCCACTTAACCTTACTCAACTCATGGATAGCTCTCACTATCTAATTGACACACATACATAAACACACACACACACACACACACACACAGGCAGAACTGCTCTCTGGCTCAGCGGTTTTTAGATAAAGGGAAGGTCCATGCTTGCCAGCCGGACACGACTGGGCCCAAAGTAGTGATTTAGCAGGCTGACATTGCGCCAAATATGCGCTACGCTGTTGCCAGGGCAACCGAGTAGGCTGACCTTGAGTGTGTGTGTGTGTGTCCTGCTGCGTCCTCTCTCTTTCTGCATCTGTCTTTCTCTGTCTTTCTTCCTCTTACTTCCTTGCTCACTTCTGAAATCCAAGCGATAACAAGCACTTCAAAGGAAAGGTCTAGCTGTCAAATGTTGTTCAATTAGATATGAAATGTATTGATGCTGGACTGCTATGTTCCAGGGTTGATTTAATTTGGATGACCTGCTTTAGGACAAACATAAGGAGTGTAGTGGGTAGAATAATGTAAAGATTAAGTTACATTTATACTTTAGGCTGTAGAATAATGTAAACCTGAAGTCACATGGTGATTGTATTGTGTATAATATAGTACATAAAGCTGAAGACATATGTAGACTGTATTGTGTATAATAATGTACATAAAGCTGAAGTCACACGTAGACTGTATTGTGTATAATAATATATATAACGCTGAAGTCACATGTAGACTGTACTGCGTATAATAATGTGCATAAAGCTCAAGTCACATGTAGACTGTACTGTGTATAATAATGTACATAAAGCTGAAGTCACATGTACACTGCAGGCTGTAGAATAATGTACAGCTGAAGTCAAATCTAGACTGAAGTATGTTTAAAAGACATGTTTCTGGTATTTCACTGTAGATATGAGCATCTGCTAAATTACCAAAATTACCACAAAAAAATCCCATTCATATTATTAAATAATACAAATGAATAATGTTCAGGATAGTTTGGTTTTATATTCACTGCTATTATTACAAAGATTATGGACAATATTATGTGAAAATACAGGATGTAATTAGATTAGGACCAGCCTAAATGTAAGCTAAATGATTTGGAAACTACAAACTCCAGCATTATCAATGAGAACGTCTGCATTATTATTAATGAGAACATTTCCATTATATGCGACAGGAATATTTACATACTTCAGTGAATGAATACACAGCAATTCAATCAATGCCTTTCTCTCCTTGCCGGGGATTATGCAGATTAATTGCAGTAGCCAGATCTCCAGCCGAAAAACCAGAACCGTAGAGCGACGTAAAAACTAAAACTTGTATTTTTTTTAAATACATATTGACACTTATTAGTTTTATTGTGTGTTTGCATGAATCTGTTGAAAATAGTCCACTATACAAAATAAGTCCTCCCCAAGTGAGGGATACCTCAAGGAGATTAACCTCCAGCATTCAAAGCTTGTTCAGTGTGCTTGAAAAAGCACATTTATTTGACAGCCCCAGGTTTATTAATGTTTTTTATGACAGCCCAAGGTTATTGAATGTTATTTATGACATCTCCAGGTGCTTTAATGTTATGTATAACATCCCCAAGTTTTTTAATGTTATCTATGACAACCCCAGGTTAATTAATGTTATCTATGACAGCCACAGTTACTTAAATGTAACGTATAACAGCCCCAGGTTTCTGAATGTTACCTATAACAGCCCCAGGTTATTTAATGTTATCTCTGACAGCCCCAGGTTACTGAATGTTACCTATAACAGCCCCAGGTTACTGAATGTTACCTATGACAGCCCCAGGTTATTGAATGTTATCTATGACAGCCCCACGTACTTCAACGTGGGGCTTATGACAGCCCCAGGGCTTTAATGTGATTTATGACTGCTCCAATGTTACAGAGGACAGTGCTATGCCAGGTAGCCACCTGTCCGTGAAATTTAAAGCTAATGATTTGCTCCAGTTGTCATTAGCTGGTCAATTAAGGTTATTATCAAATTCTGCCGTTTTGTGGACATGTATGACTACCTATATTGAATACTGGTTTTATGTTCCATAGCATGGGCCCGAAAATAGGCTTGGACCGCTTTACCACAGATGAGGCCAAGCTCCAGACACTGCAACAACAATTACAACAAAAAAACTACAGAATTGTATTGTCTTCTGAGTCAGCACGAAGGATAGTGTGATGGCAATTCCATTGATTAGAACTCCTTCTAGATAAGGCAGTTCTAATCGTTCATACCTCCTTTTGTATGAACAAGAAGGTGGGACAACATCTCACAAAATAACTGACCTTTGAGTGTCACATGACTATGGTCTTAATCAGCCTAGGCTTGTTCCTTTGATTAGTTTAGCTCTGTATTAGCACATCTTGCATTTTGCTACTGTCGAAATACATGAACTCAGTACTTTACTATCAACACAGTATATAGTTAGTGATTTTTAACTCTATTATACAATGGTATAATTAATCAATACATCAGCTCAGTAAATTTCCTCCATAATAGACACTGGCCTGACAAAGAAGAGGTGGATGAGGCAGACATGTAAGTTGTTCACATTCAGAAGAGCCTGTAGAAACTCTTGATAACTTTTCCTTGTTGATGCAGAGCTTTGGCTACACAGAAAAGTACGCAGACATTATCTTCATGCTTTGCACATGTTGCAGTTGCATTGGCACGGCAGTTTACAGGTGCATCTCAAAAAATTAAAACATTGTGGAGAAGTTCATTTTTTTCCCCTGTAATTCAAATCAAAAACTGACACCTTCATATATTCTAGATTCATTAAACAAAGTGAAACATTTCAAGCCTTTTTCAGGTCGACATTTCTGTATCATAAATTATTTATTCTAATATTTTGAGATTCTGTATTTTTGATTTCCATGAGCTGTAAGCAGTAATCATCAAGATTGAAACAAAAAAGGCTTGAAATATTTCACTGTCTAATGACACGTCCATTGTTTCCAATGGCATCCATTTTCTATGACTTCAATTTGAAGCTAGGCAGCAGTCAATAGTTCTGGATGGATTCACGAAATGTATCTTCTTATTTTGGAGACAGTGATTTGTAAATCAGTCCAAAAAGCTGAAGTCAAAGGATATTTAATGTTTTTCTTTCCCTCAGAGTAGTTAATAGGTTAGGGTTAGACACAGAATCAAGAGACACAGGATTCAATCTCCAGTAATGTTACATTGTATCAATCATTGATCTGATCTGTGGTTTCCCATTTTCACGGTAGCTCCTCTGATATCACCGATTGATTTCTTGGTTACTATGTGACTTGTAGCGTACAAACTCGTATGCAGACACCTTCCCTGTGGTCTATAACACATTTGTCTGTGTTGTTAGCCTTTGTGTTTGGTTAGTAGGCAGATCCTCACATTTTTATTTGAACTCATGCTATTTAAGACTCCCTAATGTTTGCAAGTGGAAGAAGGTGCGACAAACTTTTATGTCATGAAACACTTAGGGTCCAAACCAGCCAATGGTTCCTATTTGTAGATGGGTGGGGCAAGTGTATCACTCTACCATTTCTATCAGTAGATTGGGTGAAATCCTTTTAGCACAGAGTCCCTATTGCCGACAGAGACGGTCACTATCTAATGGAAGGCCTAGTCCTCACGTACACAGGAATTTTTAAAACAAGTTTTTTTCTCCTTTGTTTTAAAAGAAAATGCCATCCATACCAGCACTGTTTTAAAAAAATCTCCGTCTACATGAAATCGCAAAAACATACTGTCAAGCACTGTCAAAGAGCATGCCAAACCAACAGGCAACGATATAACCATAACCTTAAAGCCATGTTGGCCAAAAAAACCCTGAAAAAGTTATTACTGGCTCCGGTAGGCTAACAACAATGGCGCAAGTGTTGGATGTAGCAGTGACCTCAATAACACATTCTGATGCCTCTGTTCCTCGATATGGTGGGAGAGTAACTGTACATTTATGTGTAAACATGTAAATATAAAGTTCTGTTAGCAAAATTAAAACCAGCACTATTTTGGCAATGTCTACCATTGCACAAAATCGCCTCATGTAAACAAAGGAGATTACAGTGCACAATCTGATGTTTCAAGCCAAAATCTCTGTTTTCCCTGTCTACACGTAAACATTGAGTTTCTGAATGTCTTCACCCGGGAAGGAGTTTTTCGAAAGTTTAGTTTTCAGTGACCTTAAACCAGTTTGTGTGTGGACGAAAGGCCAAAATGCATAGAAAAACCCGTTTTAAAAAATACCCATGTATGTGTGAACCAGGCCTAAGAGAGACAACTAAGATCACAAAGATGATCAAAGATCATCAAAGATCACAGCTCACTCCATTTTTTCTCTGTGGCTTGTGTTATAGATGGAATGAGAGATAATACAGGTTTAACCCTCAATGCCCATTGGGACCTGCTTTCACCGAGTAATCCAACAGGACCTCTATTCACAGAGTCGTTGAAATACAGTGGATATGAAAAGTCTACACACCCCTGTTAAAATGCCAGGTTTTTGTGATGTAAAAGAATGAGACAAAGAGAAATCATGTCAGAACTTTTTCCACTTTTAATGTGACCTATAACGTGAACAATTCAATTGAAAAACAAACTGAAATCTTCCAAGGGGGAAAAATGAAAAATAAAAAACTCACAATAACCTGGTTGCATAAGTGTGCACACCCTTAAACTAATACTTTGTTGAAGCACCTTTTGATTTTATTACAGCACTCAATCTTTTTGGGTAGGAGTCTATTAGCACGGCACATCTTGACGTGGCAATATTTGCCCACTCTTCTTTGCAAAACTGCTCCAAATCTGTCAGATTGCAAGGACATCTCCTGTGCACAGCCCTCTTCAGATCACCCCACAGATGTTCAATTGGATTCAGGTCTGGGCTCTGGCTGGGCCATTCCAAAAC